>KN823037.1:97888-112449 GCA_000827465.1 Tulasnella calospora MUT 4182 | reverse complement strand
CCACCTTTGGATCCTTCCATTCAAAGTTCCAAGCAGAGAGGCGTTCAACAACTTGACAAGCCTGCCAACGAAATGCCAAGACCGTCAGCTCTCTTTTGCACGAGCAAGTCGGGAAAAACAAGACGAACGATCTCCCTCATAAACCCAATATTTGACGAGAACTCCGGAAGTACATAGGTTATGACGAACGTCTCCATGGCCGGCTTGACTTCCTCGTTCTTCATGATAACCTCAGCAAGGGCGATGACGATTTGCAAGGCCGCGAATTTATCCTCGGGTGCGGGGGGTACTTGTCCAGTTCCCTTCAGAGCTTGATTGACCAGCTCCAAGATGCCCATGAACGCCGTCTTGGTTCTGGTGGTGGCCAGGGTATGGACGAATCCGACGGCAGCGGCGCGAGGGGAACCGTAATCCTCGAAATCTTCACTGCCTTCGCGGACGTATTCGACGGGGTCGTGTTCGTAGAGTTCCGCTTTGCTGTGGTCGAAGCGGAGTTGAGGGAATACGAGGCGGGAGACGATAGTTTGGGCGTGAGGCTTGAGCATTTCCCATGTGGTCTTGGGCTTGACGCTAGAAATAAGTGCGAGAAAAAGGCGGTATAAGCAGGGGGGATATTGAAGCACCCCCGGCGAGCTCCGCGCACTGACCAGAACCCGAAGAAGTTGAACACCAAGTTCAAGCACTTGTCGCTCATCCAGACTTGATTCTCGATGAACAACTCGATTTGCTTGAGGTAGACGCCGAAGATCTCTGGAGCAAAGGTCGTGACAAAGTTCTTGGCGAAGTCTCCATACTGCTTCTTCATCGGCTTAGGGATATGCGTTGGGCTGCCGTACCTGTTAATGCCGTTTCCAAATCGCAGTCAGAACCTATTTTCCTGCAGATACCGCAAGAAAGTCGCACGAACCGTTCGAATAGCCTGTTGAGAGTCCTATAGGACCACTTCTTGGCCTTCCACCAGGCGTGCTTCTCCCAATCGGTCTTGTCTCCTGGTAGTACGACGCCAGCAGGGAGCTGCAGATTGATAGTTTGGAACAGAAGGGTACCCCAAGGGACGATGCTTTCTGATGTCTGCTGGTGCTTTGAAAGGCCTGAATAGATGGACGTGACGTAGGTCTTGAGGATGATGTGAAGGAACTCGGCACCCTCCAAAGGCGAAATTGGTGGATTGGCGGACGTGAACTTTTGTCCCAGGGTGACGAGAGTTGGGAATGTCTTTTCGATGATTTGAATGAAAACCTTTTCTTTGGAAAGAGTTTTGTACCTGTAGAGCAAGGGAGGGGGGTACCGGGGCGAACAGTCAGTTACACGGGACGCGCCTCGATAGGGAGAGACCACACAAACTTGTAAGTCTTGGCAATCTCGAGAATGATCAACAATCCACCATAGACAGCCGCGAGGTCTTCGCTGGTAAGGAGAGTCGCAATTGTGGGTAACAGTTCAGGCCATTGGTCCGGGAAGTCCTCGTTGATAATGGCTTTGATGATTGCAGCGAACTGGACGCGGATGGGACGAGAAGGAGCTGCGATGAGGAGGGGAACGATTCCATGCTTCACTGCTACGCGGTCTGAAGGTGGTATAGGCGTAGACGAATCTTTAGCGTAGCCATTTACGACGCGGTTCTTGAGCCAGACGACCATTGCCTGTCGCGTCGTGCTGTTGTTGCAGAGTGAGGATTAGAAACACGCGTCAAAGACTTAGAAAATGCATAGTTTTGCCACCTACAGGTCCACATTATTGTTGGCAATGATCTGCAAGAGCGCAGCGATCATGCCTTCTTGTTGACCGGCCTAAGGGGGTCGTGTTCCATGGGCTCAGTCCACATTCCAACGCGCCCAAAACGCCAATTCAACGCACATTTTTGATCTCGACCTCGGCAGCTTTTCGCGCGTTGGTGTCGGCACTAAAGGTTGTCGCAAAGAGGTTCGTTAGGACCTGGGCGTCCATTGGTTATCTACAAGCAAGACAAGCGTGATAAGTTTGGATGACTTGGGAGGAGCGCGTCGAAGGTTGGGGGAGATGGTAGTTGACCTTGCAATACTCGTTCTAAGGTCGTGTCTAAAGGTCGTAAAAGAGATGTAATGGCCTGAGTCAACGAATCTTTTGCTTGTGGGCGAGACGCAGACAGCAAGGACGTGAAGAGCAAGACGTGAAGAGTGAAGGAGAGAACCACCGGCACGCGCTAGAGTTTACGTTTGTTTACGCGACATTGTTTGAAGGGTTTCCCTCCCTTGCACCTCGACCGCGACCAAGTCCGTCGACGCGTTGAGCACGAGCCCATGCGCCACATTGAAGTTTTGAGCGACGGTGAATGAGGTGCGCGGTTGCAAGGTTCTTCCCGTTCCACGGCTTCCAAGGTTCATGGCGGATTAGGTTCATCCGGCTTTGAGCTTGCCCACCCCCCCCACCCCCCACAACCTTCTGTCAATCCGAGGCGAGCTCGGACTTGCGTCACTTTACTGGTTAAGCACGGCGTTTACTAGTCCTAAAGCCGCGCAGAAAGCACTTGCAATCTGGAAATGCATCGCCCGCTGACTTGTATCTACGTTCTGGAAAGCAGCAGCGACGTCGAGATCAATCCGGAACCGATGGGCAACCGGCGGAACAAGTGCACTTGCCCTCCCCCCTCCCCCCCGCAAAGAGAATGGTGTGGAAGGAGAGGGTTCAATCTGGATCTTTCGACAGGTTTCCAGCACGTGCTACCGTGTGAGTTGTTTGTGGCGTCGAACGATTTGGAATGCGATGGAATTTGCTGGATGCGTCATTATTGGATCTTATAAGTACGACCTCAGATGCAGCCATCTGCGTCAATCATCAGTTTTCCTTTCCCCCTCTCATCCATCCTCATCCTCTTTATCCCTTCCTCTAATTCGCATATCGCAAAATGACCAAAGCCATCGGAATCGATCTTGGCACCACTTACTCCTGCGTCGGTGTATGGCAGAATGATCGTGTAGAAATCATCGCCAACGATCGTAAGTCATTTCTGCGGTTCACCTCAAAATTTTAATCAACTGGCATACTGATTCCTTGCTTTTTCTTGCAGAGGGTAACCGAACCACTCCTTCCTATGTGTCCTTCTCCGACACCGAGCGTCTCATCGGTGACGCCGCTAAGAACCAGGTCGCGATGAACCCCCACAATACGTAAGTTGACCTCGTACCTATCCTGTCTTGGTAATTAATGGTACTGACATCCACTTCTCCTTTACAGTGTCTTCGACGCAAAGCGACTCATTGGACGCAAATTCAATGACGCCGAAGTTCAGGCAGACATCAAGCACTTCTCTTTCAAGGTCGTGCCAAAGGGTGAAAAGCCCATGATCGAAGTCGAGTACCGCGGCGAGAACAAGACCTTTTCTCCAGAAGAAATCTCTTCCATGGTGCTCCTCAAGATGAAGGAGACAGCCGAATCCTACCTCGGTGGCACCGTCAAGGACGCCGTCATCACCGTCCCCGCCTACTTCAACGACTCTCAGCGTCAGGCCACCAAGGATGCCGGTACCATCTCTGGTCTCAACGTCCTCCGTATCATCAACGAACCCACCGCCGCTGCCATCGCCTACGGTCTCGACAAGCAAGCCAGTGGCGAGCGCAACGTTCTCATCTTCGATCTTGGTGGAGGAACTTTCGATGTCTCCCTTTTGACCATCGATGACGGTATCTTCGAAGTCAAGGCTACCGCTGGTGACACCCATCTTGGTGGTGAGGACTTCGACAACCGTCTCGTCAACCACTTCGTCCAGGAGTTCAAGCGCAAGTTCAAGAAGGACCTCTCTTCGAACGCCCGTGCTCTCCGTCGTCTGAGAACCGCTTGCGAGCGTGCAAAGCGTACCCTCTCTTCGGCTGCCCAGACCTCCATCGAAATCGACTCGCTCTACGAGGGCATTGACTTCTACACCTCCATCACCCGTGCTCGTTTCGAGGAACTCTGCCAGGACCTCTTCCGCTCCACTCTCGACCCCGTCGAGAAGGTCCTCCGCGACTCCAAGATCGACAAGTCTGCCGTCAACGATATCGTTCTCGTCGGTGGTTCCACCCGTATTCCCCGTATCATCAAACTCGTATCAGACTTCTTCAACGGCAAGGAACCCAACAAGTCCATCAACCCCGATGAGGCCGTCGCCTACGGTGCTGCCGTCCAGGCTGCCATCTTGACCGGTGACACCTCTGAGAAGACTTCCCAGGTCCTTCTCCTCGACGTCGCTCCTTTGTCTCTCGGTATCGAGACTGCCGGTGGTGTCTTCACTCCCCTCATCAAGCGTAACACCACCGTCCCGACCAAGAAGGCCGAGATCTTCTCCACCTACGCCGACAACCAGCCCGGTGTGCTCATCCAGGTCTACGAGGGTGAACGTGCCCGCACCAAGGACAACAACCTCCTCGGCAAGTTCGACCTCACTGGCATTCCACCAGCACCCCGTGGTGTTCCTCAAATCGAAGTCACTTTCGACGTCGACGCCAACGGTATCCTCAACGTCTCCGCTGCCGACAAGACCACCGGCAAGTCCAACCGCATCACCATCACCAACGACAAGGGCCGTCTCTCCAAGGAGGAAATCGACCGCATGGTCAACGAAGCCGAGAAGTACAAGGCCGAGGATGAAGCCGCCGCTTCTCGCATCACCGCCAAGAACGGCCTCGAATCCTACGCTTACAACCTCCGCAACACCATCAACGACGCCAACCTCAAGGACAAGTTCGCTGCCGGCGACAAGGAAACTTTGGAGACTGCTGTCAACGAGACCATCTCGTGGCTCGACGCCTCACAGGAGGGTACCAAGGAAGAATACGAGAGCAAGCAGAAGGAGCTCGAGGGCGTTGCCAACCCGATCATGACCAAGCTTTACGGCGCTGGTGGTGCTCCTGGTGGTGCTGGCCCGGGTGGCTTCCCTGGCGGTCCCGGCGGCGCTGCTCCCGGTGGCTTCCCTGGCGCTGGTCCTGGTCACGACGACGGCCCAAGCGTCGAGGAGGTCGACTAAGTTGTTGGTTGATGTTGTGGTTCACTCTCTCGGACACTTTTATTCTCGTCGTTTTCTTGCATTGGCGACTCATTCTTTTTTTTCCTTCCTGCATGTATCTCCAATCGTTATTCCCCGCATATCTCTCTCATCGTGTAATTAGTTGAAAAGCAAACATCGTGGATAGACATCGCTTTATCTCATTTCTCTCGGGCGTGACAAAGGTGTGCGTATGAAAGCCGATTCAATGAACGTGAATGAGATGTGCTTTGAGGTAGGTGACGGTACAATCAACTACTTCTGGCCGATCTTTGTCTTCGCGGAGGCTTTGTGAAGCGGAAGTCCGGGGCGATGTTGATCCGAAACAGAGAAGTGCGAGGATAGAGTGACGATTCCAATGCAAGTTCTCAGAAACTAGTGCGTAAGATTAAGAGGTGTCATTGTCCCTCGTACAAAACGTTTCGAGAGAGGGGTGTCAGTCAACATGGACTGTGCTTTAACAAAAGACGCTCGTGTGAGCGGCTAGTAGCTATAGGCCATGGTCTACTAATACAACAAATGCGAGTGAAATGGGGTCCAAGTCAAGTTACACTACAATCGTCGTTGTCTGGCCAGTCATAAATTTGGAGGAAGCCCCCGTGTAGAAGGTCTGTGCGCAGGCAGAATACCAATCTGCGAAACGTTGTCCTACAATTTTGGAGATTCCTCGCGAGGTCATCCTCAAGTCGTTTACCGGAGGAGCCTGGGGTACTCTGGCAACATACTGAGCCACAGTTTCCCCAGGTCTCGAATCCTGCAGATGCTCATATCTGATGAACGCGAACGAGCTCCCGGCCACCTTCCAACACCTTCCCAAGAGATACCTCTTGATCGGCCACAGGATGAGAGGGTAAATGAAAGTGAGATAGAAGAACCACCTCCAGAACCCGTATAGCCACCATAACGGATTGTTGGGCCTGACTATGACTTTAGTGCCTTTGATGATCACTGTAGCCGTCTCCTTCTTGGCGTCTCCAGAATGAAATGGCGCGAGAGATGATGCAACTTGACGCTCAACGTCCTTAAAGTCCCAACCGTATACTGTCCGGAGGAATCGGAACTCTTTTAGCGGACTCCAGCTTGCACAGTACTCCTCCGTCCATTCAGCGAGCGGTATGGTGGGTGGTTCCAAATCGCTATCCGAAAAGTCTTGGATCGCACATACGGCGCTGTTTTCGAAACGAAGGCGGTCGCGGGGGGAAAGTAAACGAACGCCTGTTGGATCGGGAGTTTGGGCTGATACACATGCCCAGGGCGGTAGTCCCAAATCCCTCCGTCGCTGGACGTCCTCTAGACCTTGCCTTTTCTCGAGAGGAGTCGCACTTCTTCGCCGGAGTGAAGAAGATCCTGCTTCGAGGTTTGCAGGTGTTTGAGCTGGGTTTGGATCGTAGTCGATTTGGCGCCAATATCTGCCTCGCTTGGCTGGCTCCTCGTCGGCGACAACCCAGACTGGCGCTCCATACGTATCGGCGTCGAGGAGAGCACTGGACAGGTCGACTGTGAAGTGAAAGTCCGTGACAATGGTCGTTGTTTTGTCCCCGTCGTTATCGGTCCCATATACTTCATGAGTACCCTTGCACTCTATGAGGACCGTTGGTGGACCAGAGGCGTGTGTCAGAAGGAACTGTTGAAGAGCTTTTGCTGAGGACGGATAAAGGAGTCAGTGGCGAGGATGATCTATCTTAAGAGGTAATTACGAACGTACGATCTTTGTTAAGTATTCTGTCGTTACTTTTCACGTCTTTTCTTGTGTTGGTGATCCAAGACCTATATGATGATCCATTGGTCATCGGCGCGGGGTTGTTCGGGGTGACAGCATTTGGCGGACATCAGGAAAAAAACATCAGGCTCTGTAGTACTATGGGGTGTCTATAGGGCACATAGTCCCATAGGCTTCCCCCCCTTTATTGAGTCCTACATAGAGCCTTAACCCACCTTTATAGAGCACGATAGAAACGAGATAGAGCTATAAAATGATTGATACACTATGATAGACCGGCCACTGCTCACTAAAGCGTACGGATGGGGGATTCCAATCAACATGATGGGAGGATGTTGGAAGACACTCGCACATGGTGCATAGGAGAAATTATTATTATTATTATTATGCAAGATAGATGTATTGTATGTACAGTATGAAAAGAATGTAGCTTAAGCGGAGCAAGGGGAGGATGCCTATTTATCCTACTTGGACTACACACCGCAGGTTCACGGTCTCTGTTGCTGGAGAGGCTCCATCTTTGGGGGCGAAGAATAAATCCTAGGCACCGTCAGCAATCGGTTCAAAGGTGAAAACCAGACATCACATACCGAGAAACTATCTGGAAGCTCCAGTCAGAGTCCGGAGCGGAGTCTTAATAAGGCCGTGCGGACCGGCAGAGCCCCCACGTCTACAGTTGTCGCAAAAGGTTGTAGTCTGCCCTGTACAGTAAACATACGTGTCAGTGACGTGATACAAAATTCGGTCAGGACAATGAAATACGCACCGTGACGCGATCTGGTGGGGTAGAGTGGAAGAAGCCCAGACTATCAGTAGTCTCGGTGCTGCCGCTTGATATGAAAGCGGCGTTGTTGAGTGGTGGCAAGAGCGGTGGGCAACGCTATAGAGCAAGGGGACTCCCAAAGTGCACCAGAGGGCCGAACTTGAACGTCACTGGTAAGTTGCTTATATAAGTAAAGCCTTCCGACCCGCGAACTTCACCTAGCTTACCGTTCCCATCAGTCGAAGTTGCGCTTGGCGGAGAGCGGCGTGGCGAGAGGGGGCGGCTGAGGTTGAGGCATCGGTTGGGAGTTGAACTGGGCAAAATGCACTGTTGGTTCCTGAGTTACCACGCTGCACCGTAGTGTTCGGTTCGAACTTGAAACGTTCGGCCGTCCCCAAGGACTGTCCTTAGATCTGATCCCCGTATCTTTTCCTTCCCTTACTTTCGCATTAACAGTCTCCGGTGATTGTCTTAAATCAACTGTGTACTCAGTGCGCCCAGCGCAACATTGGAGATTCAGATAAATCCAAGACCCCTCACCGGTGAACTGCATGCATTAAATAGCGAGTGTCCTGATTGCTTTATAAAGATCTTATTAATTTTGGGCATCACATAACTTCATTTGATATCTTATTGATGTGACAAGTACTGTCTAGGCATGGTGGGACAACCTCCACACAGCACCGCTCACATCAAGTTCAACATCTCTTCGATGGGCCCAGTAGCAAGAGCGCAGCCTCAAACACAACAGAGAAAGTGGCATCTTATGAAGGTGTATATATGACAAGGTGGTGTCTATATTGTGCTATCGTGTACTATCAACAGCCAGAAAAACTCTATGGGCTCTACCAAGCGCTACATGCAATGCGGGGACTCTACGGACCCTATGGGACCCTATCAAACGTACCTAACAAACTATGGCTCGAACTTTTTTTCCTGATGGAGGACCTGAGCCCGCTGGTTGTGGCGGGTATGAAGGAGAGGGCTCGGCTGCTTGTTGGGTGGAGCTGTCCATGATTTGGATATAGAACGGTACACTTAAGGAGGGAATGAGGTCGGTTGAAGCGGGAAACCGACACTGGCGAACGTTCATATATATCGGCTTAAGTAATTGAACAGGGCTGTGAAAATAGAAGATCGGAGGGCAGCCTGCAAGCGAGCCCACATTTTGCGAGTCAGCGGTCTTGTTTAGATCCTTGTACAAGTGGCCATATGCATCACAGCACTGCGTTCCCGTACTTCAGAAGTCGGGTCCAGTTGCATCTGCGAGGTGCGGCCGGTGTGATGAACCCCAAGACTTCTGAAGAAGGCCTTTAACCTCTGGACAACAGGCACGACGCAACATCGTCAACAGGAGGTTTTCGCGACGATCGTCCGATGGTGGCAGGCGAAGAGGAAAGTCATGGGCTTGGGTAGTGGAGGCTCTCGGGTTTCCAACTATCGAACAGACAAACGATTCCCACCACGCCACGCTGTTCGAACGGTCAACGGTCAACGTTCTCCATCACCCGGCCCTCCTAGGGTTCCTAACTTTGGAGTATTTTACCAGTAAAACACCTCATGAGTCCCTAAAGTAGCACCCTCCTCGGAGGCCGGTCCGATCGAAACCCTCCATCGTGGCCGCAGTGTTCCTAGTAGGAACACTCTAAAGCTATCTCATAAATTCCCTCCACTTTGGCCGCGTTTATACTAATTTTGTTGTGTGGACATCGTCACTCGTACAAAAGGATTCGAGAGAGGGGTATCAGCCAACATGGACTGTGAATCAACAAAAGACGCTCGCGTGAGCCTGAGCGGCTAGTAGCTATAGGCCATGGTCTACTAATACAACAAATGCAACTGAGATGGGGGTCCAAGTCTACTAATACAAAAAATACGACTGAGATGGGGTCCAAGTCAAGTTACACTACAATCGCCGTTCTCTGGCCAGTCTTATTTTTGGAGGAAGCGGCCGTGTAGAAGGTCTGTGCGTTGGCGGAATACCAATCTGCGAAACGCTGTCCTACAATTTTAGAGATTCCTCGCGAGGTCATCTTCAAGTCATTTACCGGAGGAGCCTGGGGCGCTCTGGCAACATACTGAGCCACAGTTTCCCCAGGTCTCGAATCCTGCATATGCTCGTATCTGACGAACGCGAACGAGCTCCCGGCCACCTTCCAACACCTTCCCAATAGGTACCTCTTGATCGGCCACAGGATGAGCGGGTAAATGAGAGTGAGATAGAGGAGCCACCTCAGAAACCCGAGTCCGTATAGCCACCATAACGGGCTGCTAGACTGAACTATGACTTTGCTGCCTTTGATGATGACCGTCGCTGTCTCCTTCGTGCCATCTCCAGAATGAAATGGCGCGAGAGATGATGCAACTTGACGCTGAACGTCCTTAAAGTCCCAACCGTATACTGTCCGGAGGAATCGGAATTCCTTAAGCGGGCTCCAACTTGCACAGTACTCCTCCGTCCATTCAGCGAGCGGTATGGTGGGTGGTTCCAAATCGCTATCCGAAAAGTCTTGAATCGCGCATACGGCGCTGTTTTCGAAACGAAGGCGGTCGCCGCGGGAGAGTAAACGAACGCCTGTTGGATCGGGCGTTTGGGCTGATACGCATGCCCAGGGCGGTAGTCCCAAATCCCTCCGTCGCTGGACGTCCTCTAGACCTTGCCTTTTCTCGAGAGGAGTTGCACTTCTCCGCCGGAGTGAAGAAGATCCTGCTTCGAGGTTTGCACGTGTTTGAGCTGGGTTTGGATCGTAGTCAATTTGGCGCCAATATTTGCCTCGCTTGGCCGGCTCCTCGTCGGCGACAACCCAGACTGGCGCTCCATACGTATCGGCGCCGAGGAGAGCACTGGTCACGTCGACTGTGAAGTGAAAGTCTATGACAATGGTTACTGTTCTGGCCCCGTCGCTATCGGTCCCTTCTACTTCATGAGTACCCTTGCATTCGATGAGGACCGTTGGTGGACCGGAGGCGTGTGTCAGAAGGAACTGTTGAAGAGCTTTCGCTGAGGACGGATGGACGAGTCAGTGACCAGGATGATCTATGTTAAGAGGTAATTACGAACGTACGATCTTGGTTAAGTATTTTGTCGTTACTTTTCACGTCTTTTCTTGTGTTGGTGATCCAAGACCTATATGATGACCCATTGGTCGTCAACGCGGGGTTGTTCGGGGTGACAGCATTTGGCGGAGGACCTGAGCCCGCTGGTTGTGGCGGGTATGAAGGAGAGGGGCCGGCTGCTTGTAGGGTGAAGCTGTCCATGATTTGGATAACGGTACACTTAAGGAGGGAATGAGGTCGGTTGAAGCGGGAAACCGACAGCGGCGAAGGTTCATATATAGTCTTACGTAATTGAAGCAGGGGCTGTGAAAATAGAAGACCAGAGCGTTGTGCAATGCATAGAGCAGCATGCACCGAGCGCACATTTTGCGAGTCAGCGGTCTTGTTTAGATCCTTGTACAAGTGGCCATATGCATCACAGCACTGCGATCCCGTGCTTCAGAAGTCAGGTCCAGTTGCATCTGCGAGGTGCAGCAGTGTGACGAACCCCAAGACTTCTGGAGAAGGCCTTTAACCTCTGGACGACAGGCACGACGCAACATCTTCAACAGGAGGTTTCTGCGATGATCATCCGGTTCTAGCAGCCAAAAAGAAAGTCATGGGCTTGGGCGGTGGAGGCTCTCGGGTTTCCGACTATAGAACAAACAAACGATTCCCACCACGCCACTCTATTCGAACGGTCAAAGTTCTCCGTGGCACCCGACCCTCCTAGGGTTCCTAACTTTGGATTATTTTACCGGTCAAACACCTCACGAGTCTCGAAAGTGGCACCTCCTCGGAGGCCGGTCTGATCGAAACCTCCATTAGGAACACTCTAAAGCATTCTCATAAATTCCCTCCGCTTTGGCCGCGTTTATACTAATTTTGGCATGTGGATCTTTCGCCTCTCATCAGCTTCCGGACCTTCAGATCTACTGAACTCGAGGTCAGTTCTCAAGAGCGGCACCAGCCAGCATGAATGCATTGAACAATAGACGCGCGCTTGTGCGAGCAGCTAGTTACAGACCATGGACTACTATATTAACAAATGCGCCAGAATGAGGCTCAAGGAAGATTAAACTACAACCGGGTTTCCTTTACCGGTCTTTTTTCTTGCCGAAGCCGCAGAGGAAAAGGCCTGTCTGTTGGCGGGATACCAATCTGCGAAACGTTGGCCTACAATTCCAGAGATTCCTCGTGACGTTACCTTCAAGTCCTTTACCGGAGGAGCCTGAGGCACTCTGGCGACATATTGAGCCACAGTTTCCCCAGGTTTCGAATCCTCCAGATGTTCATATCTGATGAACGCGAACGAGCTTCCGGCCACCTTCCAACACCTGCCCAAGAGGTACCTCTTAACTGGCCACATGATGAGAGGGTAAATGAGAGTGATGTAGAAAAGCCACCTAAAGAGCCCGAGTCCGAATAGCCACCATAACGGATTGTTGGGCCTGACTATGACTTTTGTGCCTTTGATGATGACCGTGGCTGCCTCCTTCTTGGCGTCTCCAGAATGAAATGGCGCGAGAGATGATGCAACTTGATGCTGAACGTCATTAAAGTCCCAACCGTACACTGTCCGGAGGAATCGGAACTCCTTAAGCGGACTCCAGCTCGTGCAGTATTCCTCTGTCCATTCAGCAAGCGTCTTGGTGGGTGCCGTCAGGTCGCTATCGGAGAAGTCTTGAATCGCGCAGACGGAGGTGTTTTCGAAGCGAAGGCGGTCGCCGGGGAAGAGCAAACGAGCGCCTGTTGGATCGGGCGTTTGGGCTGAGATACATGCCCACGGTGGCAATGCCAAAGCTTTCCGGCGCTGAGCGTCTTCGAGTCCTTGCTTTCTCTCGAGGGGAGTTGCTTCTCTTCGCCAGGGTGGCGAAGATCCTGCTTCGAGATTTGCAGGTGTTTGAGGTGGTGGGTTTGGATCGTAGTCGACTTGGCGCCAATATCTGCCCCGCTTAGCTGGCTCTTCGTCGGCTACGACCCAGATTGGGGCTCCGTATGTGGTGGCAGGGAGAAGAGCACTCGACACGTCGACTGTGAAGTGAAAGTCTGTCACAATGGTGGTTGTTTTATTCCCGTCGCTATCGGTCCCTTCTTCTTCGTGGGTACCCTTGCACTCAATGAGGACCGTCGGGCGCCCAGAGGCGTGCGTCAGGAGGAACTGTTGAAGGGCATTTGCTGCGGGATGAACGAATAAGCTAGAGATCTTGATCACAAATGTTGCCTAGTGACTACAAACGCACGATCTTTGTTAATCCTTCTGTCGTTACTTTTCACGTTTGACCTCATGTTTGTTATCCAAGAGGTGTAGGGCGATACGTTGGTGGTCGATGCGGGAGGATTTGGGGCGACTGCATTTGCTACAGAACCCGAGACTTCTGCTGCTTGCGGAGGATATGAAGTTGAGGGAACGGCTAGGGAAGAGCTGGACATGATGGGGATAAGCGTATGTTTAATAAGAGAATGAAGCCCGTCAAAACGAGGAACCGCGATGATAACGATGTTCATATATAGGCCGCTGTCTATTAAATAGGGGCAATTAAGATCGTAGACCCCAGTGTGGCACAGTTCTGAAGTAGCATGTAATGAGCGCACATTTTGCGAGTCACCTTCCTGCTTAGCCTGAGATCCTCGGACAAGTGATCATCACGGCACTGCTTCCCATTGCTCTAAAGGCGAGGTGTCCTGCCAGTGTAATTGAGTTAGGCCAAGACAATGATGAGCCTCAAGGTTTTAGGAGCTGATACAGGGGTTATAAACTGCTCTTGGCTTGTGTCGAGTGAAATGTGCAATAGGCTTGATACTATTCTTGGGTCATTCCTATCTGGACCCGTGCCTCGAGGCGTCAGCTTAACTTTCTCGATGACAGATACAATTCCACATCATAAATAAGAGGGCTATGTAGTGATCATAAGGTGTTCACAGAGTAGGCGAAAAGTCATGGTGCTTGGGGATGGTGCTTACCGAACAAACAAAACAGATCGCCTCGTTCAAGTCTTACCACGCCACGCCGTTTAAACAGTCAATGTTCTCCATCTCCCAGCGATACTTGGGCACACCATTCCGAAGCATTTCAACAGTCAAACGCCTAATGAGCTCTGCGACACCCACTTCAGAAGTCGGCCCGATCGAAACCTCGATCCGGAACAAGGTGAGAGCTGTCTCGAAATTCTCTTCACTTTGGCTGTGCCGAGATAAATCGCGTCGTGTGGGTCATTTGTCCCCACAACCAGCTCACGGACCTTCTCAAACCTACGGAGCTCAAGATTAGCAACGACTCGTGGCAGCATAGACACCATGCACCGATGAAAGCGATCGGTGGCGGTGATGGTGAGACCCGTAAGTCCGGTCCCCTCATGCATTCATGGATGCGTATCCCATCGGTCATTTTGCAGATTTCTCAGTGGAGGTTGTGTCGGACGAATTTACCGGCAAGGTAAGATCAGAGGACCACTGTCGCCCTGACGTCACTAACTCGTCTGTATGATGTCTCAGCGAACGATGCAAAGACACCGAATGATCTATGGCGCATTGGATGAGGAATTCAAGGCTGGTCTTCACGCGCTCTCACTCAACACCAAAACTCCTTCAGAAATCGCTTCAGCTGCCACAGCTTCCTGATCATGTTAGTCATGGCAGTCCTGAGGGCTCTTGGTAGGACAGGCTAGATGCAAACTTTTGTCATTCACTTGTACGTCAAATACTATGTTTATGGATTTGACAGAACATCCTTCATCGGGAAGAGGGTCACGAGGATCTGGATGCACATCGACAAATTGGGTGCCGCGGATTTAGCAAGTCGTGACGGCGGTCTGGTCGTAGTTGCAAATATTGCCGTTCGAGCCACTAAAAGCCGAATTCAGCGTATGAATCAACTGTATATACAGGTTTGAATTGCTCACCATCCGAGCTTCTTGGGTTCTTTTCCAGGAACGGTTCCTTCATAGTAGCAGCACACGTTAGTAACTGAAGGCTTGCCGCTGGTACAGACGTTAGTCAAAGTTGCAGTGTCGCCGAAGTTCTGGAAGAAGATCAGGCATGAG
>KN823037.1:10503-66637 GCA_000827465.1 Tulasnella calospora MUT 4182 | reverse complement strand
CGCTGGTGTTCCCCGCAAGCCTGGTATGACCCGTGATGACCTCTTCAACACCAACGCCTCCATCGTCCGTGACCTCGCTAAGGAAATCGCTAAGACCGCCCCCAAGGCTAAAGTCTTGATCATCTCTAACCCCGTCAACTCGTAAGTTTTCCTTCCTCCGACCGTGGAGGACCCTAATACTAACCTTCGAGGGTTGTAGCACCGTCCCAATTGTTGGCTCCGTCTTCAAGAAGGCTGGCACCTTCGACCCTAAGAAGCTCTTCGGTATCACTACCCTCGACGTTGTCCGTGCTTCCCAATTCACCTCTGGCCTCGTCGCCGGCTCGACTCCCGAAACCACCGTCGTCCCCGTCATTGGTGGCCACTCCGGTGTCACCATCGTTCCTCTCCTCTCACAGTCTGCCATCGGCAAGAACATCAAGCCCGGATCCGAGGAGTGGAAGGCTTTGGTCCACCGCATCCAATTCGGTGGTGACGAAGTCGTCAAGGCTAAGGACGGTGCTGGATCCGCCACCCTCTCCATGGCCTACGCTGCCGCCAAATTCGCCAACCTTCTCTTGAGGGCTATTGGTGGCGAGAAGGGTCTCGTTACCCCCACCTTCGTTGAGAGCGAGCTCTACAAGGCCCAGGGCGTTAACTGGTTCTCGTCCAACGTTGAACTTGGCCCTGAGGGTGTTGCCAAGATCCACGAAGTTGGCGCTGTTACCCCAGAAGAGCAGGCTTTGATCGAGGCTTGCTTGCCCGAACTTGCCAAGAACATCGCCAAGGGCGAGGACTTCGTCAAGAACTCGTAGATGTAGTTGTCGAGTGTAGTACCTATTTTCAAAAGCCTAATATTCATCTAGTGGCGCCTTCAACAACAGTTTTGCCTTGCATACCCCCGGATCCGATAATTCCTAAAGTTACTTTCATGGAGTGCAACGCCCGTATGGATCTCTAACTTCTCGGGACCTACTGATTGCGCAAAATATCGTTCAAGGACGAACATTCACAGGTTAGCATGCTTTTCAAAATTGTTTACTTCTGTATAAGCATCTGGGTGGTGTTTGTTCGTTCTCAACGAGAGGTTTGTCCAATCGTGCCTCGGGCCTATTAGGAGGTCGAGTAACCTTGGATCATTACAGTATTGACCAACCCACTTCCAGCGATAAGCATCGTCCAGAAGAACGGTAGAATTGAACCTTCATAGCCAATGGTAAGTGCGGTTGGCTCAATACAAGAGGCTCTAATTGACACATGATATTCAGATGCACAGAACCGAATGTTTATCCTCTGGGTCTTCTGCGAGACTTGAAGCGACACCGGGAGACCTTCGGCTGCATGGATGCACGCACCATTGCGGCAAAAGAATGTCTTTTGGCGGTGTTCAACTTGCTTCGAGTTCTGAAGTATGAAGAGTTAAATAGGGGGAAATCAACCAAGGTACATCAGACGCGGGCCCAGGGCAAGGCGCCGGCATATTCGACGAGGAGCCATCGCGACGACCCACTCGGCAGAAGCGGAATTTCGAGCGAGCTCGATGGAAGCCCCATCCCTGACGAGGTCACAGTATCGGATCTCAGCGCGACTTTACATACGACTTCAACCTCAGGAGACCCCGCCCAACATTCTCTACGGCCCAGGCGCTCAGTCCATTTCCAACTCCCCGAGCCAAAGCTACCGCATGATGAATATTAAGACAGCCCAACGGTCTCCACAGGCCCGCAATCTCGCAGTCCGACATTGAATGAGCCCAAGAAACCCAAAATCACCCAGAGGAAACCCAAGAAGGCGATGCGAGCCCGCGCGGTGAGTATTTTAGCAGGCTCCCCGAGTAACGCTCCCTATTCACCCCTCAACCAAGTATGGACCGCGGACTCCTTCCGGCCCTAGCCAAGAGCCTGGATACGTGCCGCAGTTAGATCAGGAAACGTCTGAGCAGGTCCAGGAGCTGATCGTCCGAGTGGAGAAATGCTTCGGGGTATCTGCCAGCAGCTCTGACTACGTGAGTGATGGACTTGCTCCTAATTTCCATAGTGCACAGGCTCACATCAATGCAACACATGTTAGGTTGGATTTCTGACAATGCTCCATATTTGCTCCTTCAACTCGATCGGCAAATTTACTGAATTGGTACTTTTTTATGTTACAGATGTTTCGGTCTCAAGTCAAGCACTTGTTTAAATGACCATTATATTTTGCAGAAGTACCCTCAACAGAATTTCGGGAGACCCCACGATCTTGAATCATCTATGCTTGGAAGGCACATCACACACACTCCACGGTCCTGCCATCCTATTGAGGGCATCCCTCCCTGTGCCTTCCTGGATGAAATAAATAGCTTGGTTTGTGATATGTAAATGATATTCTCTTGTTCTGGGCAGGTCCATAGTCTGGATTTGGGCCGACGCACGGTGGAGTCGCAGTGGACAATAGTCCTCCGATACTTGCAATGCGACTGAAACAGGCAGGAAGTTTTGGTCACTTTCCGCCCTGGAGATGTTTCTACCAGAGGAATTAATATCACTCGTAAGATATTAGCAGATGGAATATCGGGCACAGCTGCGGTGTGCGCTCCGCTAGAGTGAACGAATGACCGCTACTTGTGCCTCCTTTTGCTTGGTCTGGTAAATGCAATTTGAAATGTATTGCAAGAGGTTCTCGATATTGCCATTGCCGCGTTTCTCTACTGGTGAGATTATCATCGCTAATTTGTGCTTTAGAGTAACAGAAATCCTGCCCTGAATGGAAGGCAGAAAATTGAGGCGTAGCTAAACTCGTTCACCACTGTTCACGAATTTGAGGATTCCACATAAACTAGGATTGCGTTCCTACCTAAGTGACAAAGCGAGCGACGAACAATAGAGAGAAGTAGTGTAAAACGAAAATGAATGCAGAGAAGGGCGTCTAAATATAAAGGAAGTCGGGTTCATGCACAGTGTCCGTGAGGGAGACCAAAATCATGCACAGAAAGGAATAAACAATCTAGATCTTGGAGAGAGCTTGGAGTTGCACAAGTTCATAGCTAGAAACCCCAAGGTTAGCATACACTATCGACTTGCAAATGGAGCAAAGTTGGACTCACTATCCGCCACGCTTGGCAAGAAGTTCATCGTGTGTACCAGCTTCCGCGACTCTGCCGTCCTTGAAGAAGTAACTAAAGGGGATTTCGCATGAGCTACTGATAGACGCTTCAAAGCCAAGACAAAATACTTACATCCTGTTGGCGTTTTGGATGGTTGACAACCTGTGGGCGATGGCAATGGTAGTGCGGCCCTTCGCGGCGTTGTCGAGAGCGGCTTGGACGACCTTTTCAGATTGAGAATCCAGAGCAGACGTTGCCTATTATCAAGATGTTAGATGGGTACTTCAAAACGAGTCCAAATCGACATACCTCGTCCAAGAGCAAGACCTTGGGGTTCCGGAGAAGGGCACGAGCGATGGCAATACGTTGCTTCTGACCACCAGAAAGCTGAGAGCCTTTACCACCAACTTCAGTATCGAATCCGCTAGGCAGAGAGGTGATGAATTCCAGGATGTTGGCGTCGCGACAAGCTTGTTCGATCTCTTCTTGAGTAACCTCGTTGGCTGGCTTGGTCGCACCCAGGAGAATGTTGAAGCGGATAGTGCCAGCGTAGAGGGTAGGTTCCTGAGACACGAGGGCAATGTTCTTTCGGTAGTCATTTACATTCAGAGTCGAGATGTCAATGCCGTCAAGCTGTAATATCGGGATCAGCGTCACAGTTGTGTATCATGCAGGACCTGGACTCACCAGAACGCGTCCAGCGAGGGGATCGTAAAACCTTTCGATGAGTTGGATGGTTGTGCTCTTGCCGCAGCCAGAAGCGCCGACGAGGGCAACGTAGGTACCGGGTTCGACCACCAAGTTGAGGTTGCGAAGGACACGAACGCCAGGGCGGGTAGGGTATCTGAAGTGAACATCTTCGAAGCGGATGTGACCTTGAATAGTCTTGGTATCGACCTTGACGCCATCGGGGGACTCGGCATCGATTTCGGGAACTTGGTCGATGAGGTTGACGATGTCGTTGGCAGCACCTTTGGCAGCTGAGATATCGGGGACGAAACCGAAGACGTTACCGGCTTGGATGGAACCGAAGGTGACGGACTGTAGAGCGCGACAACGTTAGCTCGCGGACTGGACCAAATAGCCAGGACCAGGGCGACGCACCATCAAGCAGACGAAGAACTCGAAAGTGCCGTATTCAAGCGAAGCGACTAGGCGAGAGCCGTAATAGAAGACCTATAAGGACGGCTTGTTAGTTCAACTCCCAAACCCAAAGCAAAAGCTGTCCGCATACCAGGGCAATGACGAAGAAGGAAAGAGATTGAGACAGGGCGAAAAGACCAGTGCTGAAAGTTGCCGTGCGGTTGGATCTCTTCAAAGGTCCGTCCAAGCTCTGAGAGTACTCCTCGAAAGTTCCCTCTTCACGAGTCAAACTCTGGACGGTGCGGACAGCGCCGGCAGCTTCGCAAGCCATTTGAGCGGATTCTTCGTGAGCAACCTTGTTGGTCTGATCCTTGAGTACGACAACACGAAGTCGGATGTAACCGGCGCTGATGACGAATGGAATACAAGCTGGGGAAAAGCAGATCAGACCATGTCCCAAGTGGAAAAACTGAGGAGACTCACCAATGCCAACGGCTGCAAGCTTAGCACCAAAGACGAGACCGATGATGGAGCCTCCAATGACCGTGGCGATACTCTGCACGATAGCACCGAGTGTGATACCAGCGAGACCGCTAATTTTGCTAGGGTTATCGCTGAGCACAGAGACGAGACCACCAGTCGAGTTCTTGTCCTCGTCGAACCAGCCAACTAAAAAACACATCCCCCGTCAGTAAACACGATACGAGGCGTTTGAACGGCCCTCTGACGCACTATCTTGCCTGAGGATGGCACGGAAGCTCATCGAACGCAACTTGGAAGTCAAACCGGCAGCAGCACGAGAGAAGAAGTAGTTCTGATTAGCGATGGCGAAGGTACTGCAGACGGCGATGAGGAACAACCTGTTGGGGGTAGGAGGTTAAGCGTCAGCGATAGTCCTGAAGAAGCCGAAACGGCGGCGGCAGCAGCGCGTACCAAAGGGCGTTGCGGTCACCAGCGTGACGAAGTTCATGACGGTCCTGGAGCGAGAACGCAGTGATAGCCTTGCCGAAGACGATACCGAAGGCAGGATAGACCATGCCGGAAGCTGTCCAACAAACCTGTGAGCAACTACCTTGATATAGGAGAATAAAGAACGGAGGACTCACCGATAGCAGCGATAACACCGCCAATGTAAAGAGTCGAATCCTCCTTGTTGATACGACCCATCCGCTTGAAGAGGTAAGGCAGGCTGTATTCTTTATCACCGAATTGACCCCAGCCTTCCTTCTTCTTCTTCTCGATCATCTCACTAGCCAAAGACCTTCCAGATCCGGTGGTGGTGCGCGCCAGGGGCTTCTCATCGTGCAGCGCTTCCTCAACTTCGGCCTTGGTCATCACACCGTTTCCACCAGCTTCGCTTGCTTCAGCAGTCGTGTCGGCTTCCTCGGAATCCCTTGAAGCAGGGTCACGACCCTTCAATTTCTGAGCGCTGACGAGTTGCGAGTAAGGTCCGTTCTCGTTGGCCAACAGTTCGTTGTGAGTTCCGTGTTCGATGATCTCTCCGGCTCCGACGACGTAGATCTGGTCGGCGTCGCGGATGGTGGAAAGTCGGTGAGCGATGGTGATGGTGGTGCGTCCGGCGGCGGCCTTGTCCAGAGCGTCCTGCACGATTCCTTCGGATTGAGTGTCCAGCGCCGAGGTGGCTTCGTCCAAAAGCAAGATGCGTGGGTCCGAGACGATGGCGCGCGCGATGGCGATGCGCTGCTTCTGTCCACCGGAGAGCAAGAATCCGCGTTCTCCGACCATGGTGTCGTAACCCAATGGCAGCTTCTCGATGAACGAATGGGCGTTGGCCTTGATGCACGCTTCCTTGATGAGGTTGAACTTTTCGTCCTCTGGCAAGTTCTCGAACCGGCTTCCGATGAGACCGTGCGCGACGTTGCCCTGGATGGTGGTGGCGAAGAGCGACGGTTCCTGCTGGACGAGACCGATTTGCTGGCGGAGCCATTTGAGGTTGAGGTCCTTGACGTTGACGCCATCGAGATAGATGTTGCCTTGGATCGGATCGTAGAACCGCTCGACCAAGCTCACGACGGTGCTCTTGCCCGAACCGGACGCGCCGACGAGGGCGGCGGTCTTGCCAGCTTGGAAAGTGACGTTGAGGCCTTTGAGAATGGGGACGTTGGGACGTGAGGGATAGTGGAACTTGACGTTTTCGAAGCGGATTTCGCCGACGATCTTTGCGGGGCGGATGCCACCTTCGTTGGCGGCGTCGATCGGGGGCACGCGGTCGATGGTGGCGTAGAGTTTGGCGGCGGCGGCGCGAGCGTTGGCGACGGCTTGAGCTTCGGGTGCCATGAGCGCCAGGGAGAAGGCACCGATGAGGATGGCGAGGAAGACGTTGACGATGATACCGGAGTTGGCGTGGCCCTGGAGGATGAGGGTGGTACCGAAGGAGAAGGCCAAAGCGTAGGCTAATGGGAACAGCGCGTCAGTGGCTCCGGTTAGACTTGAAAAGGAGAGACTCCTAGCTCACATGCGTAGATGACGAAGAAGAAAACACCCAAGCCCATACCGTGGATGACGGCGACCTTGCGTTCGGCAGAATGGGCCTTGGCGACGTGGACGTCGTACAAGCCCCCGAGGATCTTCTGAGTGCCGAAAGCTTGAGCAGTGCGGACGGTGGAGATGACTTCTTCAGCGAGAGTTCCACCCTCGGCGATGGCGTTCAAAGCGAGACTAATTGGGACGCAACATGTTAAGCGGAGGGGCGACAGGAAGGGGGAAACCGTGAAAAGAACGACTTACGTCCTGTACCTGCCCTCGAACTTTTGCATGACACCACCAGTAATGACGATGCATGGCAAGATGGAACTGAGAGCCAGGGCGAGACGCCATGATTTGATGTAGGCCAGAACGAAACCAGTGACGAAGGCGGCGATGAAACTGACGATCACTGTAAAAAAAAAAACAAAGTCGAAGCCGAATTGAGCAGATGATCCCCAAAAATATTCACCTGCCAATCCGTCAACTTACGTGCAACCTTTTCCGAGATACCCTGTTGGATCAAATGCGTGTCGGTTTGGATACGGGTGGCGACTTCACCAGCGCCAAGCTTGTCGAAGAACGCGATATCTTGGCGCAGGACGGCGCGTAGGTAACGTTCTCGGATACGCTTCGAGTTGACTTCACCGGTGTAGGTCCAGATCAACTGTAAAAGTTGGAGCGGGAATTGTAAGCCGAAACCGAAAAAACAAAACAATGCTTCTGGGATAATGACGCACCATGTAGACGTATGTGACGATGAACATGCCGATACCGAGCAACACGAGCCATAACGCGTCGAGAGCCGCGGTATGACGGAAGTCGTCTTGAGCGGCTTTGAGAGCGTCTGCGGCATCCGGACCCTATTAGGCAAGCAAAAGCACAATGGTGTAAGTGGTTATCTTTCCATGGTGGGAGACTTGCCCACAAGCAAGTCTCACGTACCGTTTTCTGAATGGCGATGGCGAAGTTGACGAAACTGGTTGTGAGGTTACCGAACAGCAAGGACATCAATGGCTACATGGTGAGCAGGGATTGAGAACGGAGGGTCAGTATGTGTACTGGTCCAAGTCCAAAGCGGATCGGGGCGTTCGAGTTATGGGAGAATTCTCGGTACCGAACCCCGTGTAATAAAAAAATCTAGATCTGAACTGAAAGACCCACCTGAGCAGCACCCGACGCAGCAGCGCAGACCAATCCAATCGCATCGAGGAACAGTTCGAATTTCGTCGAGTATCTGAACAGCTCCGTGAATCCTACTGGAACGACCGGAGGTTCGACTGGGCGGTCGGCAGGGACGGTGGCATCTCCATGAGAGTCGGCGGAATCGCTATCCCGGTGCTGTTTTTCATTCTCAGCGGCGTCCTTCTTCTTGGAAGCGAAGAAGCCCTTCTTCTTGGTGGGCGAGGTAGGAGATGTAGCGGTGACTGGCTGAGGCAAAGCCCCACCGTCATGTTGTTTCTCGTCGTGGGCGGACGAGGCCATTTTTGGGTTGATTTGTTGACGGACGACGAGTTGGGCGCGAGTACGATCAATAAGAGATTATATCCTACAGTTGAAGAGATGAAAGAATGCCCAGAAAGGTAGGTAGAAGGGGAGGAGGGTGCCCGTATGGTTCAAGAAGAGGAAGGGGTAAGGAAATTCCGTAGGGAGGCTTTATATGAGCAGTGAGGGGTGAGCGGCGGCCGGTTGAGGGGGGAGACCCTGAGAGCGTGGAATATCAATAGGATTGACCTCGCAACGTCGAACCGCCGGAAAGTACCAAACACTCTGGGGACATGAACTACTGCGGCCTTTCGGGGCCCGGGTGCCCATCTTGGGATTTCCGCCCGTTGGTTCACATTCGCAAGCGTCTACGGCATCCCAAGCCGGGCCGCCAGTCCAACTGCTCCAAATCTTGGCAAAAGATACTCAATAGACTGGACGGTACCGGTAGCTATTTTTATACCGCAGTGTGAACGTCTTCGAATTCGCAGAGCCTAGAGGAGTCAAGACACGCAATCTCTTGGTATCACGGCATCCCCCTGCCGTCCAACCAACCCTTGTCCATTTACCCCAGTTCGGCAAGGACACAATGCGGCCACCTTCCATCCTATTCGTGACCTTCCAAAGACTCACCGCATGCATGACACTCAGGTGATTACGAGTGTCTCTCGGCACGTTGCCCCACAGAAGTGGCGAACAAAAGCCTTTAAATTGTCGGATACCGCAACGTCGGCATCTTCTCCCCGCGTCCCTCTCCGAGTTCCCAGGCGGACAAGTCCCTCGCCCTTGCAACACGATGCCAAGAGTAGTTCGATCAACGACTGTTTGGATTCACTTATAACAGTTGTTGGACTGACTGCAGGTCACAATGAAGTCGACAGAGAGACGCCGCCACGATAGACGGCGGATTGCAATGGCGTCATGGCGAAGCTAGATCGGCCTCGGGGGACGCCCGAACGATTAGCAAAGAACCATACAGAAACTCTCACATTTTACATTCTGATCAGATATGGAATTAGAGGCAGTTTAACCGTGGCTTGTTGGCCATAATTTAACGGACCCAATCATACCGCTGGCTGGCAGTGCAAGCCATCACCTCGCATGGAGAGCTCGGGTCCCGAAAGTGAAGGGAGATGCGCCAAGTGCGTGGAGATTTACCGAGGTTGGCGTTACTTGGATCCTACCCACAAATGTCATTCAGGTGCATCATTACAGGATGTCAGCGCCAAAGCGATGCGGTTCCGCTCGACCTCACCGTGACTCCCGGCCCCCGAGAGAATCATGGCACGCCACAACACCTATGAACAGATATAGTTTCCAGACCACCCGCTGCATGGCTGGTGGTAGCTATCCCGTTTTACGACTGCGCACGGAGATGCCTTCGTCCTAAGGTTCTTCAGAAGCTGCATCTCAGAACTCACGACCGGGCTCGCACCAGCATCGAAGCATGACCAGATGAGACTCCTCCAGATTCGGGAAAATACAAATACATACATGGTGTCATCGTGAAGTGGAAACACTCTATCACAAGAAACGTTGTAGTCGGATCAACAGCTACGATGGGGGTCTCGACGACTGAAGAGACTCCTCGTCCGAATACTCGGGTGACATTTCGGTCATGATGCAGCATTTCAGCCTAGAGTAACATATGAGTTGACAACGCTTCGATATAGTCAAGAGGCCGTACTGTACCTTGCAGCGCCAGCACTTCGTACCTATGGATACAAGCTCGAACGTGACGGAGTGTGACCTTGATCTTGAAGACCATCGTGGGTACGAGGGCGTGCCTTGTGAGAACGGGCGCCGCCCTGTGAATTTAACCGACCATGCAAGGTACTGAGTCCCGGAGATAAGTTAGGCGCACAAGGTTCCCCCGTATTATATAATCAAATCCGTACTCATCAACCTTGTTTCGAGGAACAGAGTCGAGAGCATCCTCCTGGGGTAGCCCGTGACCAGATGTCATCTGCGGCGGTTGCGTTGAAGCAGGCCTTGAGCTTCGCCTGAATCGATTCAAGAGACCTTTCACCAAGCCAGTGTACCCTCTTACGGGCTGGTGGTAAAGTAAAGACTTGGCCCGACGTTGCATAACTTGAATTTTGCCGCGCAAGGATGCGCCAAGCGTCGGAGCGGGGGTTTGGGGAGTGGCCATGAGTTCTGGAGGGACGATCTATTCAAGTCTCTCTTTCTGGGTGCGTTTACCGAGGGATGTAGCTTTTCCAGTGCGTTTTACGGATGGATCGAGGGTATTGTATCTGGCGCCAGGTTCTGTTTCGTGAAGAAAACGAATCGTGTTAGAGGTAGTCCTGGGCGGCGAAGACTTGGAACGCCGGGGGGGGGGGGAGGAAGTCGATGCAGAGAGAGACGGAGGGCTAGTTAGACCGAGGAAAAAAGGGATTTCTACGGCATAGTGAAGCAGAACTCACCCAGATGCAAGGTATGATGTATAATACTAGAATACAGAGACGCGTAAGAGGAGCGGTCTTAAATATCTGGCGGGGCGCAATGATCCTTTGTCTCTGCGGGTTCGCGTTGTGCACTCCCGCTATCTCGGATCCAATCAAAACCCCCCTGCTCATGATTCGCGAAGATCTTTCACCTCAATCTCAGGGCCCCTACACAGTGACCGGTGCTTTTGGCGGACCCCAATCCTCGGGTCTCAATCGACGTTCTAGTCTGATTCTCTCTCATCCCCGCCCCCGAATACGTCTATTGCCACCCGGGCAATCTCCACCCAGAACCAGTGCACGGCTCAAACAAATCGAAAAAATTGTCATCGTTTCTTTCTCTAACATCCGTCCCAACCATATCGTTTCCTCTTCCACCAAATCCCTCCCTCTCCTCGTCCCAACCACTTCACAGCCAAAGCCACCAGCTACACTATCTTCCGACGTTGCTGAAACGAGGAAGAGGAGCCGAAGGGTCGGGTCCTATGTCCGACCTCTGGTAGTGGTTGGAATGCACGTTTCCGCGGGTGAGTCGCCTCGCATCGTGTCGCAGGCTGTGATGCCATGTCCCCCAATCTCAGGGCCCCTACGCTAACCAGTGACCGGCGCTTTTTGGCGGACCCCAATCCTCGGGTCTCAATTGACGTTCTAGTCTGATTCTCTCCCATTCCCGCCCCCGAATACGTCTATTGCCACCCGGGCAATCTCCACCCAGAACCAGTACACGGCTCCAAATAAATCCAAAATCGTTTCTTCCTCTTACAAATCCCTCATCCCGACCACTTCCCAGCCAAAGCCACCAACTACACTATCGCCTGAGCGTATTCTACAGTAATTACGTAATCGCTGCGTCTACAGCTACTACTTCGCTCACTAGCGCCCTCATTCCCTCAGACTCTCCAAACATTTTAAAACTCTCGTCTAAATGGATACAACCGTGCCCGACTCTCGCTAATTAGGGCCGCCACAACCGAGAATACCGCAGCTGCATCTCCGTTTATATCAAATGCCTCGACCCCCCGCGCCATAGGCGTCAAGAAGCTCCGGGAAAGGTTTTGCCGGAGTACTTTGCGACCGCAAGGTTTTGCGTGTCGTCGAAATTATGTCAGCTGAGTATATTTCCCAGACCTGGCCTATCGTACGCCATATAACCGCGGCAGATACATGACGACCCAGAATGCAACTTCAGCCATTTAACGTAGAGTAGAGTTTAGAAGACATGCTAAACTGCAAGTGACGGCCAATCGGGATATCGGCGGAATAATCGGAGATCTTACGAAAGATAAGATAAGATAAGGAGCCCGAAATCCGAGCCAGCCACATCTCCGACTCGGTCAAGAGACTGCACAAGGTCACTAGAGAAGGTAAACCTGCCTGTCAACGATCCTTCTGGAGCGCGTTTGTAACATAACTGAAAAGGGTGCGTCGGAGATTGTTAAAGAGTCCGCACTGCGGCACCAGAAGTCTAGCGGAGCCATTTCTGGTCCATTCGAGCTCCACGTCTTTCATATAAGAGTCGCATTGAATGTAATCCTATCAATCGTGCTTCGTTAATATGGAAAATGCTGCACTGGTGGCGTTGATACATATTGGACCATTGTTGCAGCAAACCTCGGCCGTCGCCCGAATCGATTGAAGAGACCCTCCATCAAGCGAGTGTACCCTTTAATGGGCTGGTGGTAAAGCAGCGACTTGGCTCGACGTTTCATGACTTGAATTTTATAGCGCAAAGATGAGGCGACCGTAGGAGAGGGGGTCTAGGGAGTGGCCATGAATTCTGCAAGGCAGGGTGGTCGTTTTTCTTCCCCTGTTCAGTTGCGTTTATAGCTGGGTTGAGAGTATTGGATTTGACAACAGGTCCTACTTCATGAAGAAGGTGGATAGTGTCATAAGTTGTCCTCGGCAAAGAGTCAGAACGCGAGGGACAAGAGGGACGAAGGGACACGACGAAGGGCTGGGTGGAGGGGTCAAAAGAATATCTACGTCATGGTGAAGAACTCACCTAGATGCAAGGCAGAGCGTATAAGGATGGCGCGCTTACGAGGAGGGTGCTCTTAAACGTTTAGTTGGACGCAGTCCTGTGGGCTTTGTCCATACGACGTCAGTTTGAAGGTATCGCAGAATATATATAACGAGACATGTTGCATGGGGGTACAGGTCATGAAAGTCTTCTGCAGACGCTGCACGCATCTATACTCTTTCTATATTTCATTCTAGAATCTCAGCACTTAAATATCGATTCTGTCGGACTTCGATAACTGGGGCTTAGAGTCGCTGCTGGGGTTTAGCCTCGCAGTGTGCTTCAATGCTCGTAGAGTAAGGAAGACCCGAAAATATGGTATAGAGCATCGCCCTCCATAGGGCGTGGTGGCCACAGCCCGGAGCTTGTACGTTGCTCACGTTGTCTGGATTAGAGATAATATATGTACTATGGCCATGTCTCGGCGCGGGTTACCGGCTAGTGCGGCTTAACCCGTTGACATTTTTGCAGCCCGAGCCAACGAGGAGTCTCCTTCCTAAGGTTCTTTCAAGGCTGCAACTCGAGCTTATGACGAGACTTGCAGCCACATCTAAGCAGGACCAACTGGAGGTCCTCCAGATTCGGCAAGTACAAATATACAAATACGGTGTAATCACGAAGTGTAAGCACTATAGGTTCACGCGTAAGCCCTTGCTTCGGAGGCGGAGCACCTTCGCTAGGTCGCGCCGGAGCTAAGGGCTTACGTCCGTGAGCCTACATCGCATGGCTGGCGCGGGCTGACCCGTTTAGCGGAGAAGTCGCTGTTCTCAGACAACGCTTCAGACACCAACATTGAGCCCGACCCCTCCAGATTCAGCAGATTCAAATTCAAATACAATATGGCGTTATCATGAAGTGTAAATACTATGTCGTAAGAAACGTTAAAGTCGTATACCCAGCTCCAATGCACGGCTGAGATGTCACAACGGGGGGGGGGCTTCGATGATTTGAAGAGCGTTGAAAAAACATTCCTAGGGGACTCCAGAATTAATTCGGGGCGACCTTTTGGTCACGACGCAGTATGTAAAGCATAGATTAACATCATTTAGCAACACTATAGGCCGTACGATGTAGCGTACCATCAGGGTGGCACCCTCCGGATGTCATTCTGAACGGGCGGGGGTGTGATTTTGATGTTAAGCCCGCCGCCGTGGGTATGGTAGCGTGCCTGGTGGCCACGCCTGGCTCGGGTCTGGGTCTGGCCACCCGAGTTACTAATACAGGAGCCCAAGTTAGCGGCACTTCTATGGAAAGTTCTGCAAAGATATCATGTGCAATAGAACGAAAGCCATACCCAGGGGTACACTGTTCCCTTTGTGGGGTAGAGTCGAGGTTATCTCCATCCGAAGATGTCATCTGCGACTCTGGGGTACTGATCGCGCGCGCCCTTCGCGTCATGAATCCGCCAAAGAGCCCTTCCATAAACTGAGTGTACCCTCGAAGGGGTTCGCAATATATTAATGATTTTGCTCGAAGCTGCATGCCCTTAATTTTGGTGCGCAAAGCTGGGGTGACCGTAGGAGTTGGGGCTTGGGGAGTGGCCATGGGCTCGGACTGTGAGGGTTGCATCTAGAGTGTTTCTTTTCTGGTGGGCTTACGAACGGATTGAGGGCTGTAGTAGCGAGTAATGGGCTCTGTTTTTACGAACGAATTGGATCGCGTTGGTAACGGTCCTGTCATCGATGGCTGAGCAAATACTCGCAGCATGGGGAACCAGAACTCACGAACCTGACCGAGTGTCGAATCGTGCTGGAGTCAAGAGACGCTTACATGGAGGGCAGCCTTAAATATTTGCTGCGGGGGGTGTCTGGGATAGGTTGGCATCCCGTCTAGAGTGGGCATGGGAAGCGGTACGAGCATCTTCAGTCACGCTCGGGCATTTTTGGCTTGTGGGATAACCAACGAGAAGCAGCCCTGATTTGCAAATCCGGGGGAAAGGGTGGGGAAGGTGCAATCGGGCGCTTTAGAGTGTGGGGAAACCAGTTAGGGGCAGACCCTTGGCAACTCTGCCGGAAAAGTGCAACAGGCTTTATCCTCTGGAGTTACATGAGCAGGCTCCGTTGCGTCGGAAGGTGGATCATGTGAGGGCCACGTGAGGAGCCTCGAGGTCGCAATAAGCCAATTACAGCCGTTTGCATAAATGATGACACTCGGGGAGAAAAAAGAATAAAGAAAGGGATCGGTTGAAAGTTCAAGATCCTTTCGGTTCCGGCACCCGGACAGGGTACCGCCCCTAATCAATCACAACTTGTAAAGTTGGACTTTTTGTGTCGCCGTCGTGAATCTACATGGAAGGTGAAATACAGGTGGCAGGATCTTTGGCTTACTGGAGTATTCTAGCACTGGCACGATGATGGTGGTTTTTGACAGAAACTGTAAATATTGCTCCGTGTTTACGAGTCACCTGCACCTGACGGTATTAGGGAAACATGGTAGAAGCGGTAGCTGGGTAGTGCCACTGTGGGCGAGTTTCCAGTGACTCGCATTTAGGGCTCACCTTGGAATCTGGAGTCCGATCCTGGAAGTGCCCGGTGGAAGCGGGAAAGACATGGGATTGCCGGAGGTTGGAACTTGGGGGTTGATCGGGTTTTTGTGATAGGTCATTGACG
The DNA here is from genome assembly GCA_000827465.1 of Tulasnella calospora MUT 4182. NCBI lineage: Eukaryota > Fungi > Basidiomycota > Agaricomycetes > Cantharellales > Tulasnellaceae > Tulasnella > Tulasnella calospora. The sequence goes on along the minus strand of KN823037.1, from coordinate 51,445 downwards.
TTGTCGTCCACTAGCAATATTCATATTAGGAATTATCCGCTGTGATTGAGTCCCAATGGTCACACGTTGTGCTATCCGGTCAGGACGAGAGAGGGAGATGCAGAGAGGATTGGAGGGGAGTGGGCTTCCCTTGACCTCACATTGTAACATCCGATGTGACACCTCTCTTTTTGGGGATCTCCCGGTACCGATACCCATATATATCCTCTCAGGTTCTTTTCTTTTCTTTTCACGAGCATCATCATTCATGCAAACGGCTGTAAACATGCCATCCCGCAGATCTCGAAATGGGGCCTATTATATCTTCCACTTTTCATACTGAGGGTTGCGCCGCCAAGAGCTACAAAATGGGGGCAGAGAATAGCATAATGTTTCAAGTTTCAACTAATTTCTAAGTCGATTATTTTCTCAAATCGAATTCACCCATGTTTAACACTGAAAACAAGTCAGACGTCGGGCCAATTTCGACCATTCGCTGACAGGCATCCCAAACTCCAGTGAGTATAAAATCCGTCTGCCGCAAGGATCAGATAAAATCGGATTCCTGACAAATTGCGCACGGTCCTCGATCAATGATCAAGCTTCTTAAACGTTTCGCACACATTTGAAGGGAGTGGACGGGGCCGCACCTCACATTCGAGAAAAGCCACAGGGGGAGCTGAATTCCCTGCCCCACCGCGGAGTTACTCTGACTTTTCAAATCGCTCTTTATCCTCCGAAACCCCGTCTGTGTCGCGTAGGAATCCGTTTAGCTGGAGCTGATGGACGCAAGGTTCTGTTCTAACTCCGACGTTTTCCATATAAGACTTGGGTGGAATCTACTCTCAAAAAGCTGTATCTTGTTCATTTTGGCAGGATGCTCCATTTTGGCAGGGCCAGTAGTGTCGGACGGTACCATTTCGGTGGCACTGCGACCACCCAAATGGCTAATGTTATAACACAATCACCTTCTCGGTGAAGCACAATGAGGACAGAACTAGGCTGAAATCAGACGAGCGAAGGAGCGCCAACAAAATTTGAGCGGAAAGGCTCGGCGGCAGAGCTACAATGTGAAGAGACCGTTGAAAAGAATATGGTAGGAGGTTTCAGGCGGGGAAGGGTCCCGCAGGAAGGTGTCACAGAAACGAAGGGCAGGAAGCAAGTTGAGGACCAGAAGAAACTAGTTCTTCTAGTTCGCAAGCTATTATTACAAACTGAGAGAAGTGCGTCGGTCAGCTCGAGGCCTCAGGGCAGTCAGGATAAGAATCACACATACAGTGCAGAGAAGTTTGAGTTTTCAATGGTTAGGAGACGTAAAGTAAAAGAATGTTGATGCTGATTTCTGTTATTATCCAACCGATCGACCGAGGCGAGCTGTGAACTCCCTTTGACAGGAAGCGCTCCTCGCGTGTGTTCTGAGATAAGATAACAGATTAGGATGCCGGGTACTCGTTTTCGGTTGAAACCCTGGCCTCGGAGCAAACAATTACCAACCACTTAATGCTCCGTTGGAGGCCGAGCTTGAGGCACCAAAGCAAACGGATCTCGTGGACCAAGTCGACTTCGCTCGTCTCGCCCGGTCTCGTAAGCTCTGTGACGGACAAGCCGCCAGCGGTCGAACAAGACAGGCGGGAGATCACGGGGAGGCCCGTCGTACAGGAAAGCTGTGGCACTTTGTTGGAAGTTCCAGGGATGTTGGTCCTGACGCCCAAGTGCAATGGGATTGACTGCACGGGTGAGTGATCGATTTCGTGCTGAGATGTTGTATCGAAGAAGTGCAACAAGCAGGCCAAAGGATCCGATCGCGACGATGCCTAGTGTGAGAATGAGATGGTGTATTGTGAAAGAAGTGTTGTATGGAGTTTGTGCTATGGCGAAAGTTTTAATCGGAATTAGTGGTGCCAGCATGTAGCCGGGGTTACTGGGACGCGCAAGGAATGGAGGTGCGGTTATCGTCGGCAAGGGAAGGAATGTGTTTGAAAATGTCTTCTGAGTCGACAGAAACCCATGGAGCCTTTAAGTATTTACCATTCTAAACTACTAAGCAAAAGGCACTGAATGCACCACCTTTGGCCTGGCGATATCCATGAGGAGGTCTGTGCTCGGCCGGCGAGGAGCCATGGAACCGGGGATTGGCTATGCCCCGGATCATGGAGACTACAAGGAAGTCTTGCCGCCTAAGGCACGTTTTTTTTTTCGATATGCGGGTGAACAGCCACATGAGTCTTAGTGGCATCGGGGTGGGCGAGAGAAGGCGGTCACTGAGCGCTATTGGCTGAAGGATCATGAAACGCAAGAAGACGAGGTTTAGATTAGGTCGTGGAATTCGCTGAGTTCCATGCACAGCTCGCATCCCCCCTGGGTCACATGCCTCTTTCTTCTGTATTCCGAATCTCTGTAGGTCAAAACAACTGGAGGCTATCTCCACATAAAATCGGAGGATGGCCGTTCCAACGCACAAAGTGCTAGCTCGTATCCTGTTAGGCAACAAACCTCAGATTTCTCGCTGGCTCGCAAGTAGGTTTGATTGAGTCCCCTATGGAACATATGTGATAGAAACCGCTCCGAGAAAGCCTGCGCACTCATCGTGTTGCACCGCCGTCAACACGTTCCGCTTTCTCCCAGAGCCTAACACGGAAAAGAAAACTAAGAGTTTCACAAAGACGAGGCGGAAGGCCCTCCCGCAGCTGACGGCTTCTATGACCGTCGCTCGCTTAGGATCGGTTCGGACTCTGCTGAACTCCTGTCACCTACACACTCTAGCGTTGGTCGACGATAAATCGGTAACTTTGCCTGCGCAATCCTACCAACAGCCGAATGGCAAGGGACTTGTGCCACCTCACAGGCTAAGAAGGATTTGGACCGTTCCGCGCCGTGAATGTTGAGATGCGGACGCTGTTCCCCCAAAGGAGGGAAAGAAGCACACAGTGAAAGAGCGTAACTGAAGAGGCAGTCCCTGGAATGCTTATGTCAGCGGCATATCCCGCGTTTGATTTTCAATTTTACTTCTTTTTTGTATTAAATTATCATTATTATATATTTATTTTTTGCAACGGCTGCAGATGGCGTTGAAAATATTCTGATATTACGTTCGCAACTTTCCTTATAGAGATCGTTTTGAGCCATCGGCGACGCCAGAAATGTATCCTTGGTTATTAATATCCAGGGATATCATCAAATAAAATTTCCCACATCCAGGGGAGCTTCCAGGTAGACTTGCGTCCAGCATACAGCTTACTTGCTGTCTATTCGTAAGCCTCGTCTGATTTTGATTAGCGTCAATAATACCGCACGAGCATTTGTATCGAGATAGAACCTGCAGGAGATTAGGTTTGCGACTCGGTTAAGCAACCCCCAGTGGCTATGAGATCCAAGTTGGCTTTATGATGCTTCTATTTAGACATAGGCGCTGCATTTGACCCTGGGCTTTCCGCTTTGGCGAGCGCGAGACGCCTCCCCCCTGGAGGCCGTAACCATGTCGACCCACTGGCAGCAGAGGACGAAGCTGCACCACTCGGCTTACATCTGGGGCTGTAATTAACTTCAATTGATAAAGCGTATGAGAGCTGTGTTGACAACGTGTCCAGTGGGCGTGCCTCTCTGAATTCAGATTGTGGGCGCCAATTCCCATATTTGCCCACCCCCGTCAGTTCAAACCGAAAGATTCAGTTGGAAGCGAATGTGATACAGTTTATACACGTTAAGAATTACAGGCAATCAAAATAGCTACTACGACTCCGGCTCGATCATCATGGCGGTCAAGAACGATCGCCGCCGAGAAATAAACCGAGGGGATCGTCTGTGCCGTAAATAAGGACCTCCAGAGCTGCGCCGCTTGGTAACCCGCGAGCTTTCTCTCCACCACTAAATGCTCTCCGGGATTGCTGCGTGAGCGTCGTCGAGGTCGTGGGGGGAAGGTGCGGTCGCGCGATGGCAGTCGGACCGCCGACCTGCAAGCACTCTTAGCCGGCGAAGGGTGCTGTGCAAGCGCTGAGCTGAGGACCGGAAGGCCTAGGGTGGCCTTGGTGGCTCGCAGCCCGCGTCGACCGCCTTGTTGAAACTGAGAAATACAAAGGATGGTGTTTTGAAGAGACTAGACTAGAAAAGATGGGCGCAGTTGTGGGAAAGAATCTTGAGAGAGGGCGAAAATGATGTGCTTTCATCGTTGGAATGACGAAGGTATGGTCCCAGCATAACAGGGGGCCGTCGTTCACTTGGACACACCGGTCCTTTGAGCGTGAAACGACCCGCCGCCTCTTAGCCAGAAGAATACTCCATTTATCGCAGAGTTTACGTCGACCCTAGTGAAACAAAGCAAACCGATGTTGGCGCGATGGTCACCAGTTATCTAAGTCCAGCGCAGGACCAACCTTTAGCGCATGTTCCAAGGTGCTGTAGGTGCTGGAACCGCTCTTGTTGGATCTTGAGGACCTAGGATGCGTTTATCAATGGGTGTGGGCCCATCGGTGGTTGATGGAACGATCCAGTCCAGTATGGTGTTCCACGGCCGGTTGTATCCTCGTATGGGCTCGTGGTCGAGGGGGCCTACTCCTTCTCGCAGAGCGCGAATGCGCTCTTCACGGCGCACGCGCCCGACTCCGCCAGCAGCATGTGTCGTAAATCGGAGTCCTGGAGGGTGACGGGCCGCGTCGCGCACGAAGAACAGGAGGATATGGGCGAAGGCCGCGAGGGCGACACAGCCAACAAGGGTGTCGGTTTGGATCATAACTCGCGAGTTTGGGATTGGGGATTGACAGGAAAGTGGGCGGAGAAAGCTCCGAAAGAGTGGAAGGGTCGGGCGAAGAAGCCGGGAAGAGGTTGTCGAGTTTGCAGTCAAGGGGATGGAACAAAAGGTGTCGAGGAAGGGTACTGAGCTGGAGAGGATGACTATTAGGATGTGTAGCTCTTGCTATGTATCACTATTTATTAGTAGCTATAACCTTAGCTAGTCAGCAGCCACCCCTGAGATGCTCCGAGAACATGAGGACGTTGGTTGTACGTACGGTCCAGCAAGGACCCGCATTGCCGGGGGTATTTTGCTTTTTTCGTGAAGGTACGTCTGATATCCGCTGGGCGCCAAAAGTTGAGCCAAGGTGTCTTGGTGACCGTCCGCTCCACAGGATTCCTTTGATCGGAGGCTTTGATCGATGTGTTATTAAAATTAGGCGTGGTTAGAGCATAACTCCGTTTGTATTTGCTATATGCAGGCTGGATCTTCACATGTCGAGTGTTTCGGGCCTAAGCTGGCACCCCATCCTTGTGCAACTCCATCCTGCTCAGCTGTAACTTGGAACGTAAAGCGGATGTCCCAATTTGTTTCCCTCTTCAGCATTGCTTCAGCACAGTCCACGGATGACCCCCAGGAGCCATACCCGGTGCATACCCTGAACTGAAATACGGGGCCCGCGCGGAGAGAACCGATATTGCATGGTTTACACCTTCTCACTCTCGTTTATCGCAGGCTCCAATTATTTGGTATTGTAAACAATCATTTCACGAGTACCGAGGTTTCCGCTTGTTGAGAGTGAACTCGCATTGCTATGACCTGCACATCTTCCCACAGGTAGGGAGCAAAACCCTCCAGATACGGGCGTGTAATCTGATCAAAAAGCCTATCGCATAGTTGATGCTATCGAGCTCCGAGAAAGGTGTGGATAAGGTCACAGAGATGCAGGCGAGCGAAGCAGAGGCTCCGAATAACGAGTCTTGAGCTGGCGCGTCGACCAGACGGGGAGGGCTGAGAGATGGCCGAACACCGCCAATTTACATCTTCGGCGGCTACGAACGTCCTCAACACATAAGGATGGACAACAGTACTTGTGAAACCAGGCTTCTTGCAGCTGATGGTTAGCCCAGGGCGTTGTATATTTCGAGGGAGTACTCTGACTGATGTGTCACTCCACCGGAACGTGTGTTAGAGAGGATATCGATGCAGCGGTAGTAGCTGCACTGGCACCGGCTAATCGCAAAATCAGGGATATACACGGGTTAATACTGGGGACTTCGTGAAGTGGGCGCACGGCGTGGGCGGCGCGAGCGTTGGATAGAGGGCCACAATGCAACGGAGGATACAGCAGGGAGTTGAGGGAGTTGCGGGAGTAGCTTTGAGGGAAAATACAGGACCGCTGGAGCACAAAATGGTTGAGCAGCAAGGGGATCAAATTATCCTACTCAGTAGCGGGGATATCTATGATGTCATACCCATGTATAGGAAAGCCTCAAAGGTAGAAATCGGACAACATACAAGTCCAAACAGAGGGGGCCAAACGAAACGGGAAGTCCTTGCTTTGTTAGAATGAACGCTGTTGGATCTAACGGCGAGATACGGACGCATCGAGTAGCTCATTTGCCTGGGTAAAACTAGGCATGTAAGCAACCGTCTTGGAGAGGGTCTGTTTTGCAAAACCGGGATCTGGTGACCTCGTGGGGACATGAAAACAAAAAGGCGGTGCACTGCCCCACAGCTTAATAAGCCCAGTCAGAATTGAAACGACAACTCGATCAAGGCTAGTGACATACATGAGGACCGCTGCTACCTCATGGTATCGTCCAAATGAGGACGGGGTATCGTTCTGAATGGGTCTTGAGGACCAAGTTGGACATTCGTAGCAAGTGGTGGTGCGTCGCCCCCGAACCACTGCAAGACTCTCTCGACGACTGTTTGACCGAGTGGACTTGCGGGGAACCCGTGATCGTTTAACCAAGTCCACGTGGCACGAACGGACTCGCTATAGCCCATAAGGATGACAGGCTGGGCGACATGTTGTCCTGGTGTGCGCCGACGTGACGATGGATCAGTATCCCGCCACAATTTCGTCCAGACAACGGCGAGTAATATAAGGACGACTAGAGATCCTTTAGAGCGAGGCGTGAGCCGAGCCAACCTATGGACGCACTTGACCGGCTCACCGATAACTAGAATGAGAACGTGGGTCTCGTCCATTTGGTCTCGGCTGGGACTGGACAACAAGAAGGCGAAGTTGACAGTACACAAATATGTAGAGAGAATGGGTATATGCGAGTGTCAGACAGAGATTGATTCTCGTCTGTGTCTATGGTACCAAGAAAGATTGGGGCAATTGACAGAGGGGGTGGACTGCTGCTGAGTGCCAAGGACCTGCAGAGGCTTTTAATGGTGTTTACACATATGTGCGAAGGGCTAGTTGGGCTATTCCCTTTGGAGTCTTCATTACCATGTCTTGTCTTCGATGAGAAGGCACATCAGCTGAGCAGCGCTCTGCGCGAATCGTAGTTCCGAGTTACAGACGCTGGTATATTCAAGGCGACGGAAGTAGTATACGTACAAAGATGGGTGAACGAACTGGGCAAATCGATGACGTCGCGTAAGAACAGTCGGATATCCAAGAGATTATAGGGAACCGAGGATCCGGTTCCTCGAATGAGAAATCGGACAGTAGCAGCGGAGAATGAGCAACGGGCAAACGAGGGGAGGCGGAAATCGCGAGGGAAAAGGGAGGAGCAGGTGATATTAAAGCAAAGTGTGAGAGCACGTGAAAACTGGAAAACGGAGGGTGGCGAGGGTCGGGGTATTAGAGTGTGAAGTAAGCAAAGAAGGACAGAACACAAATTAGGCGAAAGCAGGGAACGGTGATAACAAAAGATCGTCGAAAGGTGGCGATACGTAAGACGCTCAGCGTGAAATAGAACAAAGCGGACGGCGAATGATCTTGAATGCCAGAAGAATCCACCGGTGATTCTTCTTGGTCCGCAAGACGGGCGCTATAAACGGGCGAGGAACGATATCAGCTTGAATGTTCGTCTAGTCGTGCCGAGGTGACGCGTACCAGCCAAAACCAAAGGATCGAAGCAAGGGGAGAAAGAATGACTTGACGTTTGATGATCGTTGATCGTAAATACCGGGGCAGATTTCGTAAAGACTGAGGAATCCTGAGCCGACACACCCTCCAAGCAGGACCACCAGATACCGGTACTGGCGGACCTCCGAGTTGGACGTGGGGCCAAGTTCCCGTTGAGAAGAAAGATAGGCGAAGGGGCGAACGGAGGCTTGTTTGAGGTGCAATGCCGAGGCGCGTGGGGCCTGAAATGAAATAACACATGTAGGCAATCAGGGCGCCAGTCTAGGTCGAGATTGATACCGCGGATCGGATGAAGGCCTACCCAGAGCGAATCTAGAGTCGGTTCGGACGAGGAACTTCCATGAAGGGGTCTTGAGGACCAACTCGTCGGTTTCTGACTGGTCCCTGATGTTCCTCGGGGGCAACTCCGACCCAGGCTAGCACCGTATTGAGCAGATTGGCATAACCTCTCAAAGGCTCCTCCTCCAATAGATCCAGCGCTCCATCCTGCATAGCGCGAATCCGATCACTATACTGAGTGAAGACCACGGGAGAGAAGAAGTGATTGATCCGTGGGTGTTGGGGGAGATACTGTGCGGTGTCGCGGCTCAACCTCCAGAGAAGAAGAGTGACCATTCCAAAGACGAAAAGGAGTCCTACAAACGCAATACCGATTGAGAACAGCCGCTATGATATGCTGAGATAGATTCGCTCACCAATAACGAGAATGAGAAGAGAATTCATGGTAAATTACGTCGCTAATGCCTGTGGTGCACGGATGTCGACGTCGGCGTGTTGCTTAAAGCAGAATTAAAAAGGTCCAAGACGTCAAGCGACGAATATGCGAAGGGAGGTCGTAGGTAACCTCCTCCGCAGTCGCTGGGACTGCTGAGGCAAAAGGTGAGAGTTGGGGGTGGGGTAGTAGCGAGCTAAAGCGAGACGAACACCATCACCTTACTTATTTGGAGCTCAGTCTGGCAAGAGAGCCCTGAGCCACCTCGCTTCACGGTCCGCTCGATGTCCTCCTCAATCGAATCCCTCTGCCCAAAGAAAGAAAAACATAAGCATGGGGGGAATAACGGAACCAATATCGCATCGGTGTTTGGAAACACCCTCTCCACGATATGGGCGCGTAGCAACGACCGTAGGGGTCCGTAGCAACAACCGGTGAAAGCCACCGCACGAGCAATATTGCTTGAAGGTGAGCGTAAGACCTTAGGCCTTGCAGCACTAAAGATCCTCGGAGATGGTCATCATCGAGTGAAATGTGCGTGTTCAGGTGCTGTGCCAAAGTCGCCAATACCCCATACGGGCCTGCAACGCTGTCACACTATTCGCAAGTCGGATATGCTTTAGAAATTGCTATTGAAGTCGTGCCTCATGGCTGTACCGTAGGACCCTGGAACTTTGAAAGAGCCTGTCCACGGTTGCACCCCTGACGTTGAGCTAGCCATTAATTGCAACAGTGGGGGGTATGAAGGCGGTAACCGATCAGGTCGATCAAGAGATCGTCTCCCGCCGCCGTTTAGGAGGTGGCACCATACTTGCACAGCAAGGATGACGCGAAGGAATTAAGCATTAAAGATTTACGAGTGCAACCGACGGAGAAATGCTGTTGTCTATTTGGCCCATGATTTTGGCTCCCTGCCGCCTCGTTGCCGTGAGGCTCGCGCAGTAGTGATCCTGAGAAAAGGTAACTCACATCGAAACTTTCGGTACTAGGGCCGAAACTGAGACAGCGATGAGATGCAACTGAGCTGATAACCACCTGGGAATGTTGACGACAATCTGGAAAAACTTGTCCTCCCGGATGCAGATAAATTAATAAACAAATAACGCGTCCCTAACAGGCTTCATCATGTGAATGTCTGACATAGAGTTTGAAAGGATGCCCCCTGTCTTCTGCGTCATCGGGGAGCAAGGCCCTGCCGACCGCTGCTGAGGTGCTCCCAATCACGTCTCCAAGATACGGACACAAGTGAGGGCAACTGCAAGCTGTGCGCTTAAGTTCGAGTGCCCGAAGCTTCCGTTCAGATTTACCGTGCCCCAACGTTTCGGTATGGCTTGCTTCGAACGGCAACGCCCTAAAAAAACCAAAAAACCCAAACAAGCCGCTAGCCCGATTCACAATACGTCACACCCACCCTATTGCCACAAGGCTGTACGCATACTCATGCGGTGCTAAGGACCGAAGTGAGGAGTTTTTCGATCCCCATACAGACCAGTCGCCCTTGCCTGTAGCGTACGCGCTCATTGGGAGACGGACTAACGATGCAAGTACTAGGGGAAATGGCATTACAGACCCTGAGAAGACACTCAAACGGAGAGTTTATCAATGGGCTCAGGGTAAATGCTCAAGGGAGGCCGTGCGGTGTGCTGAGAAGACCGACTTGTCAATGTACATACATGTGGCGTGGCCACGCGCTATCTCCTACCAACCTCGTTATACAGCTTCAAACGCAGACATCCCCCGAGCCCCACCATGCACGCTGCTCCTCACGCCCGATCAATAACTCAATTCAGGCCCTTTCGATGGCCACCCCGTTGACATGGATCGTACGACGCTTTGTATAAAGTCACCTTGAGCAAACCCGCCCTCATCGACTTCTTCAGCTGAGATCTGTTGTGCTCGATTATAACAGATTTTCCTAACCGAGAGAATCCCCGCAGGGGCTGTCATGGAGCTCACAGACTATGCTCAAAAGGGCGTTCGGTACCTTATCGCCTTGATCAAGATAAAGGCCTCCGGTTCCATGGCTTGGACGCACGACAACCAACGACTCGGCTCGGTTTAGAGGTGAAGATGTCGGTATTTAGGCTGCACGGAAGCAACGCCATTGCACCGTCGGTTCGGCGATGCATCCGTAAACGATGCGACCCGAACCCTACCGCCTGGTGTGGGGCGGAGATCGCCCTCCGACGCACCGGGATAAAGCAAGTTGCCAGCATAAATCACGAGAAAGCGACGTGTTGAATGTGCTCCACACTTTAAGCAACATCCCTCAAGCTAGTGGTTCGAAAAAGCGCTCTTCCGTCCCGGTCTAACGCGAATCGCCAAGCTCCTTTCCTGACGAAGGTATCTATCAGCCCAAGGTTAGGGCACTGCGGAAAGAATCTGATTCTTTATTTTCTTTGACTGTTTCACCTTCGGATCATGATGGCTGTGAAGGGTTCCCATTCCGACCTTGGGACACGGAGGTAGTCTTCAGCAGGAACATTTGAGTCCTCTTTGTCGAACTATAAACAAAATTTTCAAAGTCCACTGGTGCACGTTGGGTGCCGTATGTCCGTTTGAGCCGGAATATTAAGGAGGATTGAGCGGTTATACCTGCGTGGCGGGGCACGCGGGTACCACACGCGGGTACTAGATCGCTCCAAGGGGGTTTCCTTCGCAGAACTACTCACAAAATACCGAACATAGAATCTAGGCGCGACCTAAACAACTGCAGAGTAACATGAGGCATATTGCCAAGTGGTCACAAGTGCGATCCAAGGGATCCGATACTCGATCGCTGCACACTCTACGCAGGAAGGCGTTTATTCCTTGCTTTTTTAATCGAGAGCGGCTCTTTCTCTGTTTTGGGAAGACGTAATTCCCCGTTGTTGTTCCAACAATGCATGGTCCTGCCTCCTGCCGCTTCCCAGCCGCGGCCCACCCCATGTACGAATTCTCGATGAGTAACCCCAGCCAGTCGCCAGGCCACTAGATCGATCGTGAAGTGAATATATCTCTACGTATGCTGCTTGCCCGATCGATCTTTCCGTAGAAATTGCTGGTAGAGCTGCATCTGTTGTCTCAGAGTCCGAACGGGAAGCGCGGAAGAATGCGCCTGGACCTTTGTATTTCTTGATCAACCCAGCTCTCGATTTTCTAGATTGGTAAAAGATATTTCCATGTAGAAGTGTGCCGGAGGTACTTCAGGGGCATCCAACCAAGTTTCACAGCGTTGATCCCCCCACACTTCAATCCGTCTACGCATCTGTCCTGACTGAAAAAGCTTGTATACCACCACATCAGCTTTTTTTACTCTCATGACAAGGTCCTCAGCTCCGGTACGCGCAGATGGTCGGCGCAACGATCCCACTACACGAGTTCCCAGCCCCATCCAACGTAGGGCACCCTCCGCGGAAGGAACCTATGATCCAAATAATCCAACTCCAAACCAGTCCCCCAGAATCACCACAGCAGTACTATCGTATCTCGTGGAAGGAGCGAAGTCAGTCGGGCGCAGCGTTGGCCAATTCCTTGTTAAAGTTCGCCTTCGTTTGGGCGGCGGAGGAACCGAGCCCGGTGACGAATCTCGCCAGAACGTGGCAACCACCGGTGAAGACGCTCACAACGACACCATTACACGTCACGCCTACGACGTCGTCGAAGGCGTGCCAAAGCCAGAGGTGTCAAAACTCGGGAACGGAGAAGGGTAGGTCCAATGATCGCCTGTAATGGCGCATTGTAGTAATGTCGAGTGTTAACCGCCTACGATTTAGATCCGCGAAGGAATAGAAACGGGCCAAGTACTCCAGAATTAGGGATCCCTGCCGCGCGCCCGGCTTGTTCTTTCGGGCGCCTTTCGTGTTTCTTCCACAGCACAATTGTTCCTCCTCAGCTCTGTACTTCGCTAGCGCTTGAATTAGTTTTTTGTACCATTGCGACCCCAAACTCCAAACGGGGAGTTGAGCTACTTCCCTGATCCGCCGTCTTCTTGATCAAAGCACGAACCCATCCCCATTGGCTACCTTCCGCACACCTACAGCTACTCTAGCTCCACCTCGAGGATCGGGCGTGTGTGGAGTTTCACAGCTTATGCTGTACTGAAAATTTCCACCTCCACCTGGTCCCTCAGGCTCGTTACCGTGATGGTGCTGCCCATTTCACCAAATAGCGTTACAGAGTCTGAGAGCCATCAAGAGCAGATTGTCCTCTGCGATAGATTGCGTTGATTATGAAGAGAAGGTCCTCGGCGATGTCCGAGTATTCGAGTACCTCAAAGGTTAAACCGCCCGGCTTCTGATCAACGCTATTCACGGAAAATCGTATATATTTGGTGAAGGTTTCGGAGAAATATTTTAGGTGGAGGTTGCGGTCCTCGCGTGGTGCCGGGGCGATAGCGGTAGTAAGGACGTGTAACGTTCAATGTGTGACCCTTTTGGTTTATCTTTAACGGCGTGTAGGCGCTAGATCCTCCTACCGGGGCCGTACATTGAATAACTGAGGGGAAAGCGACCCGGAATGATTCCTTCACTTGAACATCCCTTCCTCATCTGGTATGCATTTAGCTGACCGGAGACGAAATTTCCACTGCGCTCTTGTCTCCCGATGATATCAGAGACCAAGTGTCTACTGACCCTCTTTCACTCTCCTCTAGGACTCATGGAAGTCGCCCCGGCCTGGAAGTCGGGAGGCTTTTGGAGTGTTCTTCGCCATCTTAACGATCAGCGAATCGATCCAAGCCCTTTGATGGGCACAATCCAACTATTTGTGATTAGTCTGCCCATAGGAGACGGCTATCAAGGCGGTGGTGAAGACTCTGAACGGAGCCGCTCTGCGTTCCGCGTTCTGCGGAGGGACCTGACGAGTTTCCACCCACAAGGTTGGCACGGGGCGCTGTACAGAACGTCAGGGCCTTTTTTCCGGGTAAATTCGAATTATCAATCCCATATGCCCATAAAAGGGCATTGAGTCGTGTTATCTCCTTGAGATTGCAAGAATTTGCCGGAGTCACGATAGGCACATCGTATAAGTGTGTGTGTGGAGGCGGGACCACATGCGCGTACTAAAACGGCGAGAATGCTGCTGATCCATCGTACGTTGATGCCGAAAGCCGCGAAGGATGACGCCGACGAGCTTGAAGTTTAGTCTCCGACTTTGAGGCTGACCGGTCCACATGCATACTTTCGTTTCGACTGCGCCTTTCGGCACCGCGCAAAGAGTATCATGTAGCCACTCGAGTTGACAGTAGGTGAATTTGTTGTTTGTTTAGGTTCGTTGGTCTGGGTGACTCATAGGCCTATCTCATTTCTCCCCGGCTGCGTAGACCATTTGGGATGACACGGACCTGCAAAAGAGGAATGGAAGGAACCACACTTTATTAGGTGGATTGATAAGTACCCGCCTTTCGAGGAGTGGCTTCAAAAGAGCGTGGTCTTGGTTGGCGTAGGCTCGGGTGGCCTACGATCCAGCTGATGTGTAGTTGTGGCAAGCCGGCCGGGTGACGAGTGTTCGATGAGGCTCACTTGGCAATCCCCAGCCGTTATCGATTAAAAAAGGATTGTTCTAACAAGCCAGCAGGCCCTACCCTGCTTTCCGATTCCTAGGGTCCATCTGTTCAGAACTCCCTAGAGCAAGTGCACCCAATTGCCCCACCCTGATCACATTCATAGCATTAAGGGTTTAGATTTGATGCTCCTTGGTAATCATCAATCAATTCCCCCAGCTTCAGACGATACCGACATGCAGCATCAGCAATTTCAAGACCAAACTTGCAATAGTGGAATGGTCATAACCTCCCGTGCGCCGTCATTCATAATTTCCCTCATCCATGAACTTACATTTACCCTTCTGAACGTCATAACCACGTTACCTCAGAGAGAGCTCAGTCCCTTTCAGTCACGGATTGTGGACTTCCTACATCTCGTGGTACCGCTACCGCCACTACTCCAGACAGGCGCGGTCTCTTCTGGGCAATCACCCCCGGAGGTAAGTAGGTCGGCATCTTCCCCCCACTCCAGACCGCCTAACCCCTGGTCCCACAGTTAAAGGACCCGCACCCGCTAATCCACCTGAGTCACGATTGAGATCTTTACTGCCTCGCTTTGGTTTTGTTTTCGGCATTTTCATCGCTGGAGTTATCACGCTTGCCCGCGTCGTACGGCCTTTACGTTAACGTCTGCAGAGGATGATACCTGGCCTACAAAGCGGCCCCCTTTTCAAGAGGACCATCGGCGGAGCGAATCATTGATTGGAACTCGCCACTCAAGGGATTCAGTTGCAGTCGTTCAGCGAAAGGCCCAGAATAAAATTTGACTCGTTGAAGGTATCTTTCAATTGATTTACGACACCCGCATCGGTACTAAGTCTTCGGCCTACGTACCAAGGTATTCGAAGCTACCATGATTCCGCATCTGGTCCCAGCATACCGTGGCACTACACCCGGCACTATCCCGATATTACAGTATTTCTTGGTTCATTTCACTCATCGTCTTTACATGATTGTCCCACATATGAGCCAATCGTAAGCAATATTTCCATACAAACCTGATCTATGCTCTTGTCTCGCTGTCTACCCTCTAAAAGATAAAAGCAAAATGAAAGTAACTGAGGGTCTGAAAAGCCTGGAGTGTGACGTTATCGCTGAAATCGCAAGAAGAATTAACGGGGACTGGTGAGTTTGCATAGTAAAGTTAGGGGGGAAAATGAGGGACATAAGTTAAGTGACGGTGTGAGATCTATTCCGCTAAAGTCTGGGATATACGTTTGAATCGGGCGACTTCCCGGAGACATGCTGCGCCGGCTCCTTACCAGCCACCCGTTCCAGTCGCTATGACTTCACAGGGTCTTCAAGACTCAAGCGGGAATTGTCTTGTTTCCTCCATCTAGACTCCCTGAGCGAACCAGGAGTTGAACAAATCTGGAACCTACTTCCTGCTCGACTTCTCGGCGGCGATAGAATTCCTGTCAGGGGACCGCATGCCATATGGGGTATGGTGGCACCAGCCCACCCACATAAGAAATCTAATCCCGTCGCGGCTCGGCCCTACGTCCTAGGGATGAAAATGCTCCGAGCCACTTTTCAACGCTTCCTCGCGTTTCCCATTGGCTCGGTGATGTTCCTAAGGTGGGGACACTTTTGCTGCTCTTGCGCGGAGTTATCACGGTGCACGCCCGTTGCGACGACGAGCACTTCTGTAAGACTTTTGTGTCGGTCGCTGGTGAGGAGCAATACTCTGCTATACTCCAAAAGTATCTTCCGAGATCGGAAAAGAGTGAGAGTGTGAGCGTAAGGTCTGCATGGAGTGTGAGACGGGGGTGGGTGTCATACATGGAAAGTGACAGCAATGGCGACCGGAGGATATGTCGATGCAAGTCCCTCTAGGGTATCCAAAATTTGGATTTATGTCGCCGAATTATCGATCGGTTATTGTGGATCATAGTGTTTTCCCCCCACTCTCACAGGCTTCCTTGCTAATCAGAATGTTCTGGAGATGAAAGACTTGGCACTGTGGCTTCGGGAGATGTGAGCCGGTGTTTCTCGACCAAGACGTCAGGCAAAAACGGACATTCTTTTTTTTTGGCCGAAAGTAACGACAGGACCGGTTGGGTACTCAAACGGAGAAATGTTGGCAAAGTCTGTTAGCTTAATCAATCCGCGCTTCTCGCCCCTTTTGGTCAAGGTTTTTTAGACAGGGGTGCGTTGCATGGCGAAATTGCCGGGCCGGATGATGTTTCGAACGGAGTAGCGAGGATCCCTTCGGCAGCACTTCGCCAGCTTCCACGGTCCAGAAGTTCAAAACCTCCAGGACTTCTACTTGGGGAACCTAGCCCGGCACTCGGAGCCAATTACACTAACCTGCTGCAAACACCGGAGAGCGGGCGGGATGTCATCGCTCCCTCCACTCCCCATTTATAAAATCACCTTTTCTTTTAAACCCCGTAACTTAACCTCAATAAACACACAGTAGTTTCTCTTAATCACGAGTTCCGTATTCTCTTCCCCTCTCTAGTACTACAACGTTGCTACTGCAAACCCACTCCGTTCTTTCTAGTCCATAATGATGGCGAGAGGCGAGTTGCTACGCGCGTCACTCATCCGCCACCTACTAACCTCTGCTCTAATCAATCAAGGACCCGTACCTGCTGATCCCCCCCAGCTGTGGTTGCAACCGCTATTGCTCCTATTTTACTTTATCTACAGCATTTTCATTGCTGTCGTTATCATCTTTGGCATTTTCATGTTGTCTATTGCGGGGATTGCCGAGAAGACCCCGCCCATACCAACGGTCCCCTTGGAAGAACACCGCCAATCCAACACCAGGACTCCACAACCCGTTAGAGCTCTCCACTCAAGAGATCCAGTTGCGCAGGTTCATCGAAGGGATCAGAACTGGCCTGATTCGTCCAGGTGCTTCTCATTTTACTTCTGTTTTGAATGCATCGATATCGCTGCTAACACAGGTGGGAAACCGCCATGGTGGACCGGAAAACATTCAGACAGCACGAAACAAACAGAAGGGCACCTGCCTAATGGGGTATCTAATTTTCCTAATGGGGCAAGTGCGTCCACGTTCTTTGTCTGCTGTCCTCATATTTCCTGACCACTGAGACCTTATGCAGAGGATCGGCGATGTAGAAATAAGTAGAAACCGGCCAACAGCTACTCACAACAATTTGATAGGCAATACTACGGCCCTAGGGCCATTTTTACAATGCGCGCGAGACAAACCCTATTGAAGACCTATGATAGGGGTGGTGGACGGGATAGAGGAGGAAGGCTGAGTGATGAGCGAAGCATCAACAGGAGTGTTGCGAGTTTGCAGAATGGCTGAGAGCAAAACCGGATGAACGCGAATGTAGCGTTCCCAAGCATCGCTTGACCACCTGCCGATCCGCCGAATCAGGGACTCCGGAGTTCCGTGAAGCGCTAGCTCCGTGGCTCCGCCGGCGCGAAGAGAATGCCCTCCAAACCCTTCACTTGGGAAGAGCAGCTTTAAGCGATCCATGTACCAGGATCTTGTCGGGAGCGATCCATCAGACCGAATAAGTAGCTCTATACGGTTCGGGAAAGCGGCATCTCGCAGATGGAGGAAACGGACCAGATGCTCCGTCGGATCGAGGCTGTCGGACCGTGCGGGAATTACAACCGTATTCCCCAGGAAGTAACGGTCGGCTTTGTGGTATGGAAGGACATAAGAGAAGCCAATCGATGTTCGGATTGCGGTAGGCCGTTTGATAAGCTTGCGATGAGATCGGTGGGCGATAACGTCGGATGAAGTAAGCTCGCCAAGGCGGTGTAGACCGAAATGACCGAGGAGTGAGATCACGAGGAAAAGGGAATCGTCGAAGATGGCAGCATTGTTGAATTTTCCAATGAGGGTAAGGATGTGAGTAGCTAGTAATGGCGGCTTCCTAAGCGTAGGTTTTCCTCACCACTTCTTGCATCCTGCGAGGGTTTCTTTAACAAGAGGGCTGCGACAGATGGCGTGGACTTGCGGGTAGTATGGCTCCAAGCACCGCATTAAGCCATGAACGTAGCTTGCAACGGATTTTGGGTCGATGTGGTGAGACATGTAAACAACAAAAAAGGAAATGGAGTCGATAGTTGGAGGTAATGGGAAGTTGTGGGCATCAGCAAAAGCGAGGTAGGAATTAAGACCGGATTGGTAAGTGGAACGGGTGGACGATTCAAGGGAAAACCCAAGAGCAAGGGTTCTCGCCCTGACAAGCTCCTCTCGGGTCCACGGCCTCCGCAGAGGCTGCCGAGAGGATCGTGCCGGATCCATTACAACCTCCCCCCCCTCACTGTGTCCAGAGGGGGGTTTATCCTGAACAGCCGAAGCAACGGCCACCTGGCAATTACTGGAGCAAAAAGACCGCGCGAGAGGCAGTCGGCGTCGACATTTTCTTTTCCGGGGATGTGAATCACACGTGGGATGAAGCCGTTGTCCATAATGACACCTGCCGATGCCATGAGGACAGGTGAAACGGTTGTCGAGTTGGTGCTTAGGGAATGGAAGACTTGGACGGAGTCGAGGCTGTCCGAGTTGATGAGGATGCGGGAAAGATTTGGTTCCGGGTGGACGGAGAAGTAAAGGAGCGCGCAAAGGATTGCAAGCATTTCGTTATGGAAGATATCACCGTATATCTGATCCCCTTCCAAGCGACAGTAAAGGGCAGTGGGCCTTTCTCGAAAATCGTGCGGAGGAAGGAAAACACCCAGACCTTCGAGGCAGGCATCGACAAAAGCGACTCGTTGAGCGGACTGTGGAGCCCACAGCTGGGAGCGAATTATGTGGACTCCTTTGCATGTTTCCAAGTGATTAGCGAACCAAAGAAGGTCTCGGACGGTGGATTGGTTGTGATGGATTCGAGTATGAGGGCCACGAGGTTTCGTGGCGCTAGTGTTCTTGTCGCGATCTTTCGTGGGCCTCGTGCTGATTTTTCGATATGAAGAGTTGAGCCCAGGACGGGCTAGAGGGAGGATGTTGAGAGCCCAGTTCATCTCCCCTAACATCTGCTGCCATTCTCGCAGAGTTGGTCGCCGATCCATTGCTTTCCCTGACTTAGGATCTATCTCCTTGGCGACAAACGTGCGAATTCTCTCGACTAGGTCCCTCTTCTTATCCTCTGCCATAGTAATGGTCATCGCATTCGGATCCACTTCAAACCCGATAATCGTTAACTTGTGACCATAGACTTGTTTCTCGGGTTTGTGCGGAATGCGGAGCTGGTCGAGAAGATTAAGGAAGCGAACCTGAGAATCGGGTAGGAGCCTATCTCCGTAGAGCGAGTGGCGAGGGGACTTTCCGAAGCTCCAGAAGTCGTCCATGTAATGTTGGATTGGATCGATGCCAAGGTGGTGGAATGCTATCCACCCGACTAAGGACGCAAACGCGCACCAAATCATCGGAGAAGCGCGGCTTCCAAAGACGAGGTTGTGATCTACATAGAGCATTCCATCTACTTCTACGACTTGCTTTGTTTGCCAGTACGGATGCACGGGTAAAAGTCGAAAAGCTTCGGCAATATCGCTTTTCCAAAGGAATAGGACTTCATCTCCGTGTTCGGCGCGATAAGCTAAAAGGCTGCGGGCGAGGTCGCGAAGGTTGTCGTAGTGAACGGAGACATCCTCTTTGTTGATCATCGAGTTTAAAGAGTCCGCTCCGGCACTGTGATCCGTGATCAGGCGGAATTTGTCGCTATTTGCCTTTGGGACGAGCCCAAGCGGTGATGTCTTCATGCCTGGGAGGAGCTTATCGAAGGCTTCGGAGAATCGACCCATTTCCAACTCATGATCTCTCGCCGCTCGTAGAACATCCGCATCACGGGCTACCGAGGGGTGGTTCGGCAGAGGGACACCTTCGGGTCCGGTCGTGTCCTTGGCATAGGGCCAAAACCCTTCGCGCAGGCCTTTGATAACACTCTCGACAAACGGACGGTTTGGATGCGGCTCGAGAAGATGTTCGAAGAGGTCGACGTTGATGGGGGTGACGATTTTGAAACGCTGAGGATATATGTTGATAAGATCGGCCACATCGCGATTTGCGTAAACACTCGCAGGTGGATCTGGTAGAGGTGCAGCCTGCAGAGAGTACTCGACTGAAGGATTATGACTCCGCTCTTCTCCCGTCCACGCATATCCTCTGAGATATCGGGGAGCTAATCCCTGAATCTCCATCTCCGCCCATCCCATCCTAGTCGCTCCCACCCCGTCCTCCTTTTCCATGTTGAGCACTGGGTTGACTAGGCCCAGGCTTCTTAGGGCAATCGTCAATTCTGTGTCCGGAGCGCTCGCACATAAGGCAAACGTGGCGATAGTTACAGCCATTGCAAGAATAGTAGTTATAACGATGGCAAACGGGCTCGCGAGACGCATTGGCGAAGGGTCGCGTTGTTGAGGCTGCTGTCTCGGCGACTTGGACTGTAAGCCGTGTGTACTCCGTTGCGAATTGTATGATGTCGGAAAGCACGCGTGCATGGGTTCGCGAGTAGAGGATTCGGCAGCGCTGGTCAAAGTCGATGACTGCTGGGTGGTACTGTGTTCCAAAGACTCGGAAGGTGTTGTTGAGATAGTCTCGGTACGCAAGCAGCTCTTCGTTGCGGTGAGGGAAAGCGTAGACAACGGCAGCGCGGTAGAGCTCAAAGGCGGCTGCCCAATCGCTCGCGCTGGAGATTGCTTTGGAAGGAGGTTCTTTTCCATATCCGATCTCCAATCCCCCAATGACTGTAAACTCCCGGGTGTCTCCCACTGATGATTCCACTCCGCCGATGACCTTCCGTAGGTCCATATAGTCGTCGCTGAGAACGGCCTTCCATTTTGAAGTGGGGAAGTTTGGAAGGTTGCTGTGCTCCAGGAGACTCCGAACAGCGTCTCTGACTCTTCCGCCCTTGGTGTAATTATTGCGAGCTGCCATAGTTTGTTGGAGGATGGCGCGGTGGTCAAGCTCGGGTCGTACGGCAGGGTGTGCGGCCCAGGGATAGAGGGAAGAATCGGGACGATCATGTTTCGGTCCAGATTCGGAGTCTTCGCTGCTGCTGCTGCTGGACGAAGGGGAAGGTGGTGAGTGTCGATGTCGATGTCGGTGTTGGTGCCGATGGCGCTTGCGACGTTCGTCGGAGTTATGGCTATCTTGGGACCTATCCCTTTTGGATTGAGGAAGAGGTCCCCGGTCTCCGTGTGGACTCCTCTCGTGATCACGAGGTTCCCGGACCTCGCTGGGCTCGCATGACTCGTTATGGTGGCTGTTGGGGCGTCGCGGCTCGCGTGACTCGTTGTGGTGGCGATGGGGGAGTCGAGGCTCATTTTTTCCGGCTCTCTCAAATGATCTGTCATCCTCGTCGAGCATATCGAAGTATCGTTTACGTGCAGCTGGATCGGATCCCAATAAGTTACGAAGCTCTTGCTCGAGGCCTGAGCGATTGGACCCGTCGTAGCGGTCCACGATTTGATAAGCTTGCGAAGCAAGGTTGTCCGAAGGTTCGTCGGCAGTCGCATGGGCCATGAGATGATAAGAACGGAGTCCAATAGGCTTTTGGGCGATCACTGGTGGAAAAAGGGGAGAGCTCATTGAGAGGCGCAAACGACAAGACAGAGGAAAGCATACCTGGCGGGAAAAGGGGAGAGCTAACGAAAAACTACAGCGCATTCGAGACTGGACTGATAAGGAGCCCTCGGGCTGCGCTCACCCTCCCAGGTCAGATGGACCACTTGGAGGAGCTGAGCAATCCATTGGTCGAATGCCGTTCCGCGATGATGCGTAGTCTACGGGTAACGTGCAGCGTTAGTCGCTGGCAAGCGTGCCGGGCAAGCGAGCCCAAAAAGGATGCGGAAGAAAAGTGCGCCAGCGGGCTCGGGCATGCGTGCCCCGAAAAAGCCGACTAACTCCGCGAGGACGCGGCCAAGCATCGCCAGCGGGGATGCTCGGTCTCAGTGGTCTTCTGAAATGAATACATTAAAGACAACCAAACACGCTGATTTCTTCCGTGTAAGTCCGTTCTTCGCAGGTCGGAAAACTCCCGGGATGCGGCGTCTGGTCATGACATCACACCCTCCAACATTCAATTATAGTTTATCTTTTTCTCCTCCTTGCTCTTGTGAATTGTCCCCTATTGGGCCAATCGCCAAGGGTACCCCGAATAAATCTACGAGCTTGATCTATGCCCATGCCTTGTTGTTTACTTCGCGTGACACCCAGTTTTAATGAACTAAAAGACCGGTCAAGGGTGATGCCATTTCTATACTCGCCAAAGAAAGTCGTAACAGAGGCTCCCTCAGCAAAGGAAGTGGGGGACAGATGAAGACGCGAGTCGAGTGGAGAGTGAAGAGAATAGCTATAGAGAAGGAGACGAGAAGCGGGATTAATATTACGGCCCAACTGAACGTCCACGGAGTTAAGCCCAACGTTGTCACCGCCAAAGGCATGCTGAGCGGTCCCGTAGACTTGAATTCCCCAGCGTTTGTTCTAAGGATTACTTCTCCTTGGACGCCAAGCACGCAACGCGAGTCCCTGCCGTTTGCCTGTCCCAGGGAAGGGGAGGACGCCATGACCACCCGACAGTGAACTTAGCTAACGACCCACCACGTAGACTCTGCCACCGAGAATAACTAAGGCAGAGATGGTTGGGCTGACAGAATAATTGCGAAAGAAGTTGTGGTCTTGGTCCATCCGGGAAACGCTTCTTCACTAGGGCGCACTTGCAATTCCTTCACTTTGGGAGCATTTCCTGGAGTCACGTCTTGTAAAAGCTTATACGAAGAATTCAGCCACTGAAGAGACTCCAACTCCAAGAGAATTAATGGGTTGCCCGAGTGGAGCGCTTGGGCGCATTGTTGAATTCGGGCTCGAGGTCGCGCCGAAGGCCGATGACCATGCCGAAGCGAGCGCTCAACGCGCATTATATTTGTTTTATATTTATTGTCTCGCACGTTTTATTTATTCGCTTCCGTCTTACTTTGTGATGTATACGTGTGGACGGGGGGTTTGTCCCATCCGATGGCTCGTCTTTCGCCAACACTCCTTATCAAGACATGGACGGGATGAGGAATAACGTTCTATGAG
The DNA here is from genome assembly GCA_000827465.1 of Tulasnella calospora MUT 4182. Taxonomy (NCBI): domain Eukaryota; kingdom Fungi; phylum Basidiomycota; class Agaricomycetes; order Cantharellales; family Tulasnellaceae; genus Tulasnella; species Tulasnella calospora. The sequence continues at coordinate 28,376 of KN823037.1, read as the reverse complement.
ACCATGGCTGGTTCGTACTAACTGGGTTCAGAGAGTCTTTGACTCTGAGGGGCAGGTCGATGACAGTGATATAGGTGTGTCGGGGGTAGAAGGCGCGCGAAGGGATTCTAACCGTCCAGTTAGGCCTAGACCTTCATAGGGGCCAAGGGATGCCGCGGCAATGATAACCATCGAGGAGAAAGACCCCGTACATCTTTCTAGTGAGCGAATTCAAGTAGATTCGGGGTAGCTTGGGGAGTGGTGAAGATTGGGGATGATTCTTGGAAAGGGATGTCGTGTGCAAGAGGCTGCGGATTGGACTGCACGATTCGTGCATAAGAATCGACGCCAGTAATCCGTTCTACTCATTCCATGCAGGAGATATCTTATCGCATGCATACGGCTCGCTCACGTAATATCTGACTGAGCACATGCCTCCACGGGATCTCCCCGTTGGATGGGGAAGGCTAAAAGGGAGCGCTAATTTTAGGTGGGCGACTTCTAGGTCCTGACAATATTGGAAAGTGGAACTTTGTGGGATCACATGGCCGCCGAGGACCCCTTTCACTCCTGGGGAAGGGAATCGGTAGATAAATATGTCAAAATATCTTCATGAGCCGGATTCAAGGGGTTAAAAGACTGAAATTCTGTGGGTAACCTCAAACCCGACAAGGAAAGTAAGCTCAAGGTAAGTTATTTATTTTTTATGCACACACATATGTGAAGGGGTGGGCTGGGAGTTTGGAAAAGACCAAATATGGTGGAATACCTCTCTGTGGACAGGAGTGGATGGGGTCCTGGGAATCGGCGACCACCTCGGATACCAAGAGAGTGGCCTCTTCACAGGGAAGTGTAGTGTCGGTGTCGGTGCCTCGAACGTGAAGTGATCAAGAGTGATCGGAACGACCGAAAGGGTAGTCGTTCGTCCCCACCCGCAAACGTACCATCCCCTTGGTTTCACTCTCTCCCTCCGGCCTCCGGGCGGGCGTCTTCCGTGGCTATGAAGGACACGAGTCCTGCAAAGAACGGGAATGGGAGATGAGTATGAGTTACGACTCCTCAGCTCCCCTTGTATAAAAACCAGTAATTTTCTTTGAACCTCAGACAGCTCAGCCTCGAGTAACAGACTTTCCTCATCTCCTATCCCTGCGACATCGCTACTCTAAACCTGCTTCGTCCATCATGACGGCGAGAGGCAAGTTGGCAGGCCTCGGCTCAGTGCTCGTGTAGCCATCATCGACTAACCTCTGCACCGTTCGTTCAAGGACCCGCACTTGCTGATCCGCCTGAGCCACGGTCGAGGCGGTCATGCTCTCCCTTTCACTTTATTTACCGTAATCTCGTGGCCGGAGTTACGCGCCTCGCCCGCATCCTGCTGACCGCAGGGTTTCCCGGCGATACCCAGCCTCCACCACCAGTCCCCCCGGCCGATGACACCCAAACCAGCACCATGATTCAACCATCGATTGGAGCTCGCCACTCAAGAGACCCAGTTGAAGTGGTTCAGCGGAGGGTCCGGAACTAGTCCGAGTCGTCGAGGTACTCTCCGCTTCGCTTGCGACGCTCTGCATCATTCTTGACCCCCCCCCCTGGTTACTTGCCAGGTTAGCGGCGACAGGGATTCCGTGTCCGGTCCCAACATAGAATTAAATCATACCTGCCATTATTTAGATGCTGTTAGCTTTACTTACCCTTGTCAATTGTTCCGCATGAGGGCCAAGAGCAAGGGGAATTTCGTCTGCAGGCTTCGATGTATGTCCGTGTGTGGAGATTTGCCCACTGTAATTCAAACGTAAAACCTAAGTGATTGATGGATTGTAAATTCTGGAGTGTCGTTTCATTGCGAAAGTCGTAACGGATGGTCGTACCAAAGTCGTACATCAAGCCCAGGGAAGAAAGTGATAGAGCAGATCGAGCGGAGATACGAGTACAATAGAGGAAGGGGGCGAAAAGCGGAAAGAATAAGATCAAGACTCAGCTGTACGTCCGCACGGAGAAGTCAAGTGCTGTCACCGCCTAGGCGTATGACGCTGTCCTGTCGACTTGAACTCCCCAGCTTTCGCCCTAAGGAGCTCCCAGAAACCACCATCAATCGCCAACGTCGAGGAGCCGGTACCAGCGCTAGCAGTGGCCAAAACTTCAATTTGAAGAGCTTAAAACATACTTGGAGTACCAGCGTTCGCATTGGGATTGGCAGGAGAGGAAGACGGCATGGACTCCGGCCAGGCACGGTTGATACGATCGTGCGCTCGGATGAGTGAACGTGTTTCAGGTAAGGAAAGCTGCGTTGCACTCGCTTTGTGGCTGCTGCGGATCGTATTCAGGCTCTGAGTAGGAACGTCTTGCAACGGAATGGAGGAAGGAAGACGCATCTTGCAGACAGTGCACAGATTTGGGGAGCCCGTTGTGGTGACAAGTACTTCCCTAATCCTCTATGTTGCCGAGCAATACTTTTGCCGTCGTCTAAAATTATCTTTCTGTCGTCTGAAAAGATCGAGGAGATCAGCGTGTGGTCAGCGTTATGGGCTGGGGGAGGCGGTGTCGTAAACCGAAGGGAGCCAGACCGCTTTTTGCCCTGTAATAGAAATTGGCGTTTTGAGTCTGGGCGCCGGACATAAAACCCAACTACCTTCGTCCTGAGGGTTAAGATTAAAGCTGAGATGTTTTGCTTCACCTTGGTGCCAACCCTGCTATGCGAGTCCTGGGGTCCAGCTGTGAGGACGCCATTGCCACCCAGCAGCAAAATTGATCAACGAGCACCACGTAGATTTTGTCGCCGGCCGTAAATAGCGTAACGACGGTTGTGAAACCAGATCGACCACGAAAAAGGTTGGGATCTGACCAGGAATCCTCGTCCGTGCCGAGAAACGCTTTCTTTAAGGCAAGCTGGTAGTCCTCCGCCTTGGGCGCTTCTTTTGAGGCAAACCGTTTTCTGTTGCTGACGAAGAACTTACAAGTTGTCAGGAGAATAATGGGTTGTCCGATTGGGGTACTTAAGCGCGTGGCTGGAGATTGGAGCGGTGGAAACGTTAAGGGGCTCAAGACCGACCTCCATGCCCGTCGTAGACGTTGAAAAAGGCATTTTTGTTGCCGTCGAGCTTCGGATTAAGGATATGCGCGTCATCTAGGTCTATTAAAGTAACCGAGAGGATTGTATCAGCACTACATTCTAGTGTCCCGAACGGGCAACGAGAATCGGGGTAAGGGCAGAGCTTACCCTCTGTATCTCGGAAGCCACAAAGATGTGTCTTTCATCAGCACCCGACTCAGAATGCTGATGCCGAGTTGTCAAAGCAGGAAATGATGAGGAATATCGTTCCATGCGGTGACGCCCATTTCGTACCGACTCGGCTCGAGAGCGTTTGACCCTGCGAGATGGTTATACGAAAGCACCAGGAACCATAGCCAGACCAGTCTACAATCGTTGAAGAAGCAATGCGAATGGCTTGAAACTTACCATTGTAGTTGGTGAAGTGTGCTGGGGTAGAAGGTGATGGGAGAGCGCTGGCAGATAGCCCTTCTAAACTTGCCTGGTCAGGTCTAGAACTGACACGGGAGCTAGGGGATGCTGCGACAATGACAAGAAAGGCGCCGCGCGTCTTTATTTTGAATGTATTTAAGTAGATGCGAGGTACCTTGGGAGAGTTGGAAGGTTGGAGATGATTCTTGGGAGAACCGAAGTCGAGTCCGGGAGCTTGTGGAGTGCACTGGTCAAAAATGGTTATCGCCGCCCCTGCGAGAATATCTTATCATCATTCACACCATTTTTTTCACTCAATGCCTGACCGAAGCCAACAGGCCATATCAAGAGATGAGCGACATGAGAGTGGATATGGGCGAAACTGTCCACGAGGTAGAACGGAGGTTCAAGGCACGGAAGTGTTCCCGCGCGGCGGAGTGGAACACCATCGAGGGAGGGCGCCCTTTAGAACGGGCCAGATGTGGTAATTGTGCCGCTGGAAAACCTCTTTACAACTCGATTTTCACCAGAATTGCTAATTATCCGCTTTTCTTTGTTGGTCCCTCTATGAGGTTAGACCCTCTTCCTCAACCTTCAGAGATCTAAAATTTGTGGGTGGCATCATCGAAAATGGCCCTAAAGATATGAGCCTTACTTACCCCCCAGAACACATTATAAAAATGCTAACATCCACAGGAGTAAACCCGGTCCATTCGAGAGTGAATTCCGCAGAGACCCGAGAATGGTGTGCAGTAGAAATGGGATCCTTTGCGGGGAGGGGTGAGACACGCTAGCCTAGCCGAGCTTGTGATCCCTCTTGGCAGCCCGCACAGGCTTGCGGTAGCCAAGCTTGTGGTTCCTCTTGGCAGCCCGCACAGGCACGACTTTCGCGGTAGCCAAGCTTGTGATTCCTCTTGGCAACCTGCGCACAAACATCTCTCCGCGGTTGCCAAGCCGTTTTTTGCGCGAGCCAAGCGTACTTTCCGGTATGCCAAGCTATTTTTCCCCCTTGGCTATTTGAACATTTATTCTCATCCGGCAACGTGCACGCGCCCGTCAACCCGCCGCCATCCAATTCCACCACTATACATGCAAAACATAAGAACGAGGAAAATGCATTTAAATACGAATCCCTTTCTCAACTCTTCATATATATACACCCAGGTATCCCTCTTTCAACCCCCAGCCTCAGAACACTCGGCCTCTCTTAGCCAAGGGTCACAGACTCTCTTCCTCTCCCATTCTTTCTGCGTCACTACTCCAGACCCGCTTCGTCCATTCTAGACCATCATGACAACGAGACGTAAGTTGGCAAGACCGAAGCTTGCTTATGTAGCCGTCATCTACTAACCTTTGCACCGTTCGTTCAAGCACCCACTCCCGCCGACCCAGCCGAGCCACGGTTGCGGCAGTCATGCTCCCCCTTTTACTTTATTTACGACGCTTTCGTGGCTGGAGCTACGGCCGTCGCCCGCGTCCTGCTGTTGACCATGGGGGTTGCTAGTGATACCCGGCCTCCACCACCGGTGCCTCCAGCCGAGGCCACGCAAAACACCACCATGATTCGACCATTGAATGGAACTCGTCACTCAAGAGACCCAGTTGCAGTGGTTCAGCGGAGGGTCCAGAACTGATCCGAGTCGTTGAGGTACTCTTCAATTCGTTTACGATTCTGCTTCATTCTTAACGTCCCCCCTCTGTTCCGTGCTGGGTTAGCCGCTACCGGGATGTCGCATCCGGACCTACTGTAGAATGGCCTCACACCCGCCATCATTATGATGCTGTCCTTATGTTCGCTTTACTTCCGCTTGTCAATTGTCCCACATAGTGACCAATGGCAAGGGAATTTCGTATGCAGGTTTCCATCTATGTTCAGTCTCAGTGTACGCCCATTGTAATCCTAGGGCAAAACGCAAACTATTGATGAACTGAAACGCCTAGAGTGTGATTTCATCGCTAAAGTCGTAAAGGATAGTCGTAACATGGTCGTACATCTAGACCGGGGAAGAAAGTTCTCGAGCAAGTCGAGAGTAAAATAGAAATGGGGAGCGAAAAGCGGAAATAATAAGATTACGACTCAACTGAACGTCCGCACGGAGAAGTCAAGTGGTGTTAACCGCCTCGGCGTATGAGGCTGTCCTGTAGACTTGAACTCCCCAGCTTTCGCCCTAAGGTACTCCCAGAAACCATCATCAATGGCCAACGTCGGGGAGCCGACACCAGCGCTAGCGGTTGCCGAACCGTCGACTTGAGGGCCCCTAAACATGCTTCGAGTACCATGGTTCGCATTAGATGTAGTAGGAGAGGAAGACGCCATGGAGTCCTGTCGGGCGCGGTTGATACGATCGTACGCTCGGATAAGGGAAGGTGTTACGGGTAAGGAATCGGGTGTCGGAGGTGCCAAGCGTGACTGTTGGCGAGAGGAGTTGGTTGATCCACGCGAGCCGGAGGAAGAAGCGCTGCGAGAGAGCGATGTGAGAACGATCGGTCTCGAAGGGAGTAAAACGACTTTTGCCCTGTAATAGATATCAGCGCTCGACTCTGGGCGCCGGACATAAAATCCAACTGCCTTCATCGTGAGGTTTGGGATCAATGCTGAGATGTTTTGCTTCGCCTTGGTGTTGAGCCTGCTACGCGAGTCCTGGCGTACATCTATTCTCAGGGCTGTGAGGACGCTATTGCCACCCAGCAGCAAATTGGTCAACGAGACACAATATAGGTTTTGTCGTGGGGCGTAAATAGTGCAGCGACGGTTGTGAAACCAGATCGAGCACAAGAAAGGTTGGAGGTGGGCCGCAAATCCTCGTCCGCGCCGAGAAACGCTTCCTTCAAAGTGAGCTTGTAGTCCTCCGGCTTGGAGGCTTCTTTCGAGGCCAGCCGTTTCCCCAGAGAATTTTACTGGTGAAGGGCCAACAATTTGCCAGGAAAATCAATGGGTCGTCCGAGTGGGGCACTTCAGCGCGTGGCTGGATGGTGGAAAGGCCAAGGGGCTCGAGACCGACCTCCATACGGGCATGCCTGTCATAGACTCTGAAAAAGGAATTTTTGTTGCTGTCGAGCCTCGGGATAATGGTATGCGTGTCCTCTATGTCTGGTAAAGAACTCGAGAGGATGGTCTCAGCACTACATTTTCTGTGCCCCAGACGGGCAACGAGAATTGGGAGAGAGCTTACCACTGCATCTCGGAAGCCCCAAGGATGTGTCTTTCATTAGCACCCCACTTAGAATTCTTTATGCCGAACGTTCAAAGCTGAAAAATGCCGTTCTATGCGGTGGCGCCCATTTCGTACTGGTCGGGCTCAGAGAGCGTTCGACCATGCGAGATTGCAAGATAGCTATATTAAAGGACCAGGAACCATAGTCAGAACAGCCTGCAATCGGAGCAATTCTGATGGGTTGATGCTTACCATTGTGGATGGTGAAGTGCGTTGGCGTGATGGGAGAGGGCTTGCAGGTAGTTCTGAGCTTTCCCAGTCGTGTATAGAACTTCTACCAGAACCAGGGAACGCTGTGACACCGACAGCTGTTGAGAAGAAAGGCGATGTAAGTCTTGGTCGCGAATGGATGTAAGTAGATGCGAGGTAGCTTATGAGTGGAGACAGGATTGTTGGGAGAAGGGAAGTCGGGCATGGGGACTTGTGAACTGAACTGGTCAGAAATTAACCATCGCTGGCCCCTGCGAAAAGGTCTTATCGACATGCACACGACTCTCGCCGCGAGTCTCGCGCAACGCCGGGCCGAGGCAACTGGGCAAGAGGGGAGGAGCAGGCTATACAAGTAGATGAGGGCATGACGAGAGTTACATAAGGTTTCCGTGGGGGGTAGAACGCGTACGCACGCTCACAGCTAACAAAAAGGCACGGAATTCGGGTCGGTGTGCGGCAGAATCTTCTATCTCGATCGCCGGAGGAGCACAGCACTTCCGGAACTGAATGGACCTCCACGCACGTGCCCTCTTGTAGTTCGATTAGAAAGATATAGAAAGATGTCGGCCGGCGGCCAATAGGATTGGTCCTCCGCTGGAAAAACCTCGCCTCGACTTTCTCTAGAATTCGTGATCCGCGTTTTTTTGTTGGTCGCTCGATGAAGTTTACTCAGTCTTAATGAAAGATGAACCTTGTTGGTTACTTACCCCGAAAACCCCCTAATAAACATGGCAACTTCCATAGACGTCGGCCCGGCGCAACCGGTACTGAATCCCGTATGATATGTTTGGAATGTCATTGCAAAGCATGGACACGCTGGCGCTGGGACTTTTTTATGTTCTCTCCGTCGTCCTTTTAGTCTCAATCCCATTATCGGGAGAGAAGGAGTTTCCTAGTAGCTCCTTTGGTCGTTCAGAGCCCCTGGAGAGTGGGACTTGGTGGAGAATGATATGTTTGGGACGTCATTGCAAAGCGCGGGCTTATCTCCGTTGTCCTTCAATATTTTTCCGTTTTTAGTAGCTTCAATCCCACTATCTCGGGAGAGACGGAGTTGCCTGATGCGGCAATCTCGACGCGAAGATTCGAAACCACGTCTAGGGTCCTGAGGTCTCTTGGTCTCTAACTGGACCCTTTTGCTCAGCGCGAAATACGTTAATGGCTCAAGCATGCAAACGACCGGAATCGCTTTCGAACACGGATCGCTTTCCTCAGCCCCCATGTATAAAACCAGTATCTGTCTTTCGACCCCCAACCTCAGAGCACTCGGCCTCTCTTAGCCAAGGTTAAAAACTCTCTTCAAAACCCCCATTCCTCCCGCGTCGCTACTCCAGACCCGCTTCTTCCCTTTTAGGCCATCATGACAACGAGAGGCAAGTAGCCATGGCAAGCCTCGGCCTGCTTGTGTAGGCTATCACCTACTAATCTCGGCGTTGTTCGTTCAAGGACCCGCACCCGCCCACCCGCCTGAGCCACAGTTGCGGCAGTCATGCTCTCCCTTTTACTTTATTTACCGTGCTCTCGTGGCTGTAATTACGCCCCTCGCCCGTGTTGTGCTGTTGACCGGCGATACCCGGCCTCCACCGCCGGTGCTTCCGACCGAGAACGCGCTAAACAACGCCATGATTAAACGATCGATTGGAACTCGCCACTCAAGGGACCCGGTCGCAGAGGTTCAGAGGAGGATCCGGAACTAATCCGAGCATCTGAGTGGTCGAGGTACTCTCCGATTCGTTTACAACTCTACATCGTCCTTAACCCCTTCCCTTATCACGTGCTAGGTTAGCCGCCGGGATAGGACTAGTCCCAAAATGGGATCGCACCCGCCATCATTCTGAAGCTGCCTTCATGTTCGCTTTACTTCCGCTTGTTAATGGGGGCCAATGCCAAGGAGAATCTCGTATGCAGGCTTCGATCTATGTCCGTGTCTCGCTAGATGCCCACTGTAATCCAAGGACAAACGCAAATGGTTGATGAACCGAAAGCCTGGAGTGTGATTTTATTGCTAAAGTAGTAAAGGATAGTCGTAATAGGGTCGTACATTAAGACCGGGGGGAAAAGTGATAGAGCAAGTCGAGTGGAGGGACCAGTAAAATGGAAGGGGGGGGGACACGAGAAACGGAAAGAATATATAAGATTACGACGCAACTGAACGGAGTGGTGTCACCGCCTCCGCGTATGAGGCTGCCCTGTAGACTTGAACTCTCCAGCTTTCGCCCTAATGTGCTCCCAGAACGTTGGGGGGCCGGTACCAGCGCTTGCGGTGGCCGAACCGTCAATTCGAGGAGCTTGGAACATGCTTCGAGTACCAGGGTCTGCATTGGGAGTGGCATGGGAGGAAGACGTCATGAAATCCTACCGGGCGCGGTTGATACGATCGTACGCTCGGATAAGTGAGGGTGTTACGGGTAAGAAATTGGGCGTCGGAGGTGCCAAGCGTGACTGTTGGCGAGAGGAGTAGGCTGGTCCCCGCGAACCGGAGGAAGAAGCGTTGCGAGAGAGCGGAGTCGGGCTGCGCATCCTCCATGTCTGTTTGAAGTGACAGGGAAGATGCTGTCAGCATTGAATTGGTGTGACATTTTCAAAAGCGGATGGTCAGCGAGAATACGGCAAGGGCAGAGCTTACTTATGCACCAGCCTTGCATCTCGGAAACCCTAAAGATGTGTCTTTCATCAGCACCCGACTCAGAATGCTAATCCTCAACTGTCAAGGCAGAAATTGGATTAGGAATGTCGTTCTATGCGGTGACACCCAGTTCGTACTGGCTCGGCTCTTCTTTCCGCGAGAGAGGATCAGACGTCAGCATTCGGTCTTTTAGCGGCTGCTCAGCTAATCTCTCACCCAGTCTGGATTGAATAAATCTTTTCAGGTCAACCATCATACTACAAGCTTTCTTACGTCCAGGCTATGATCTAGATCACACAGCGGAATACACCGTCGCCAGACGACCATTAGGGCTCGTCTTCTTTCTCCCCTCTTTGGGAGTTGATGCAGCGCTGTTGGAGTACACTGCCTGATGACCGGTCGAAGATAGAAGAAGTTCGCAGTTCGGTCCGCCTACGAGGACCCTTTCTGTTTCCAGTTTAATATCACTCAAATCCAGGGGCTTAATTCGGGCTATAGCTCGAACGCATGGTCAAAGGGAACCGTTCGGGATTGCTCCGCTACATTGGCTCGTTATGAGGTTTTGCTTTCCGTCCGGTTGGCTTACGATGGTAACCTCAAAAACCTGCAGTGGGGAAAATGCAAGCTGCGTTGCACTCACTCTGCGGCTGATGCACGTCGTAGTCAGGCTCTGTGAGTAAAATTTAGCAGATTCTCTTCTTCTATCGATAAAGGCTGTTGTTCCACTTGCTTGGACCGTACGGTCGAGCATTTCCGGCGCAAAGCATCAATGTCGAGCTTCTTCCCTTTGATGACAGGCTTACTGTAGGTGAACTTCACATATTGACAGACGTGCGCCGCAAATTCCATCTGATGCCCAGAAAGCGTGGATTTTGCGGACTTCCAGCTGTCGATACTTTTTGGACCTGGTTAAGTTTGCATTAGTCTCATGAGCTGGGGCGGATTGGAATCTAACTCGCCGCATCATTCCAATTTTCGCGAAAGGCGCCATGCTCCTGTTGAGGAAGAGAGTTGCAAATAACATTCAGAATAACACAAGTGGATCAGAATGCGACATGGAGGAGCAAAAATAATGCAAAAGAATAGGGAGGATGGGAAGACGTTGAAATTTCAACCGTTATGGCGCTCGGGGCGCCTCTTTTCCCATCATCTTGGCGTTCACAAAATTAACCGCTCCTGCACCCGCTCCTCAACGTTTCCTTGCCGCATTTCACCTTACCCGACTCGCTGTAAAACTAGTTTGCGCGAGCACAACCAAGTTACTGGCATTGGGCGCTGAAGTTGATTTTCCATTCTGGTGTGTACAATGGATGAGAAGGGCAAAGGATGAGGATATTCTGGGAACTATGGCAGCAGGGTTAATGAATAAGGAGGTGCTGACGCTTGAGCGCCGCCTCGGCGAGTGGCCAGAGCTCACAAAAATAAAAATAAAAGACAAGCGGCAACAGTTAATCATTTTCTTGCATTCCTCTGCCAAAGCTCCCTATCGTACTCTAGGACGGTGAAGAACAGGATTCATCATGCGGAAGGCCTTAAGGTTGAACTCTTGCATGCCGGCCCAGATCTGAACGGCTGGCCGCTAGGCTGTGCCTTGAAGGAGGCAGGTGACCAGGAGTTAGCCGGTGTCTTCGAAAAGTTTCACGAAGAAGTTTCCGCCGTATGCGGACTTCTTGACCCCCGAGTTTGGACATCCTTCGAGTTTCCCTGATTCATTGTCCGAGAGGCGTGGGAAGTGTCGAGGTTCCCTGATTCATTGTCCGAAAGGCGCGGGAAGTGTCGATGTTTCCCTGATTCATTGTCCGACTTAGAGACGTTGGCCCTCTTTACACACGACGCAATGCGGCCACTATTTCATGAACCCCCATGTATAAAGCCAGTGATTTCTTGTTCAACCCCACTCGGTGCAGACTTTCTTCCTCTCTTAATCCTGCTACGTCGCTACTCCAAACCTACTTTGTCCCTTCTGGCCCATTACTATGACGACCCGAGGCAAGTCTTCGGCCCTCGATTTGCCCACGTGACATCATGCTGACCTACACCAGTCGTTCAAGGACCCGCTCCCGCCGACCCAGTTGAGCCACGAGTGCGACAGTCGTGCTCTCCCTTTTACTTTATTTACAACGCTTTCGTGGCTGGAATTACGCCCCTCGCCCGCGTCCTGCTGTTGACCATGGGGAATGCTGGTGATACCCGCCCTCCACCGCTGGTGCCGCCGGCCGAGGACACGCAAAACACCATCATGATTCGACCATTGATCGGAACTCGCCACTCAAGGGACCCAGTTGCAGTGGTTCAGAGGAGGGTCCAGAATTGATCCGAGTAGTCCAGGTACTCTTCAGTTTGTTTACGACTCTGTGGGCATTCTTAACCCCCCCCCCCCCTTGTTACGTGCTAGGTTAGCCGCTACCGGAATGCCGCGTCTGGTCCCACAATAAGATGGAATCACACCCGCCATCATTATGATGCTGTCTTTATGTTCGGGTTACTTCCGCTTGTTAATTGTCCCCTACGGGGGCCAATGACAAGGGGAATTTCGGATACTATGTTCATGTCTCGCTAGATGCCCACTGTAATTCATGCACAACACGCAAATGATCGATGAACTGAAACGCCTGGAGTGTGATTTCGTTGCTAAAGTCGTAAATGATAGTCGTAACAGGGTCGTAAATCAAGGACCAGGGAAGAAAGTGATAGAGCAAGTCGAGTGGAGAGACGAGTAAAATAGAGAAAGGGAACGGAAAGCGGAAAGAATAAGATTACGACTCAACTGAACGTCCGCACGGAGAAGTCAAAGCGTTGTCACCGCCTCGGCGTATGAGGCTGTCCAATGGACTTGAACTCCCCGGCTTTCGCCCTAAGGTGCTCCCAGAAACCATCATCAATCGCCAACGTCGGGGAGCCGGTACCAGCGCTCGCGGTGGCCGAACCGTCGATTTGAGGAGTTTGGAACCTGCTTGGAGCACCGGGGTTCGCATTGGGAGTGGTAGGAGAGGAAGACACCATGGAGTCCTGTCGAGCGCGGTTGATACGATCGTACGCTCGGATAAGTGAGGGTGTTACGGGTAAGGAATCGGGTGTCGGAGGTGCCAAGCGTGACTGTTGGCGAGAGGAGTGGGCGGGTCCACGTGAAGCGGAGGAAGAAGCGTTGCGCGAGAGCGGAGTCGGGCTTTCCGTCAACCTCAGCGGGGCGGTCGAACCGACTGAGCCCTCATCCTGCTCCTTTCCCTTGAGACTCGCTCTTCTCTGCACCTCCTCTTCATGCTTCTTTATGAATCCGGGCTTCCACCCAGGACTATTCCGTTCCTTCTCCTTCTCCTTCTCCTCTTTAGCCATCTTGGCGGCAGCGCTTGTCACGCCAACCTCCACGTCCGAATAATCCTCGACTCCTCCGTTCGGCTTGAACTTTGGCGGAGGCGCGAGTCCACCAATTTCTCCAGGAGTCGAAGGCACCAACGTTGTCGCGGCGGAGTTGGCCGTTGAAGCCCTCTTCATCACCCAAGGCTTGAACTTTGGTGGTCCTTTGGCATCATCGTCGCTCGAATCCGAATCGCTCGAGTCTGAGACAGCTCCTCCTTTCAGCGGTGACCGAGTCTTGCCCTTCTTCGCCAGCAACGTGGTTTTTCGACTTGCGGTGAAAGGGTATGGACGGAACGATGGTGGAGCGGTTCCGGTGAAAGTCTTTTCGAGTTCTTCTCCGGTGTGCTGTTTGGCGGAGGTCGGGAGGAGCTGAGAGTCTGGTGGGAAGAGGATATCTCGATCCGAAGCGGAGCGTTTCTTGAACAAATTGCCACTGAACAGACGAGCCCAGAACGACTGGTAAGGCTGGAATGATCCTGCGCGGTCGGAGCTGAAGGGAAGCGACCGGCTGTATTTGGCGAGGTAGGCGTCCCATTCCTGTCCGAAAAAGGGGTAGGGTCCAGACGTCAGCATTTCCATCAATTCGAAAGGCTGCGAAAGCTTGCAGGACCCGTACCTTGTCTGGATTTTCGCCCAATTTGAATTTACACAGCCAATCTACAGCAGCTCCAGCTACCGCAAGCACGCAAAGAGCCGCGCTTAATCCCTTTTCATGTGAATCCCGATTCCCCACGTACGGCGCGATCGCCAGGGTGAGCCAGGGGCTTGACCAGCTTGGTACCTTTGTGAAGAGAGCGATCGAGATGACGATTCCTCCGCTTCCAGTGAGAGCCGTGCATGTCCGGAGGGTCGAGTGTCGAATGACTTGATGTGGGATGAGTGTTCCGACGATTAGGAGAGGAGTGAAGACGGCGTAGATGATGAGTCGGGGTAGGAGAGTGTGAGGGAGGAAGATGATGTTGATTAAGGAACAAAAGGATGCACTGCGAAAAGGTCACCGGAGGTCGGTCAGCGCTTGGAATGATGGATTGTCCTCGGTTCTCAATTACCTGGCTACCAAAGCGAAGAAGATCGAGGCCGCTATCCTCCACCTCCCTCCGAGAAAGGCGAACAAGGCGGAAACCAGGATCCAGATAACCAGGAACTGGAGTCCAGATAACGAGAGGTTCGATTTGTTCAGGATGAGGAGCGACAGGTAGGTCGTCAAGTGCACTGTGCGCCATAATGACACATTAGCCTTTCTGCCTCGCGACGAAGAACTGGACCTCACGCACATCCACATAACCATCCACCGGCAAGTCCACCGAAGCCTCCTTCAAGCCTCCACCATGGTTGTCGATCATTGAATATGGGCGTCTTTTCGATCGGAGCGAAGGTCCGGGTCCGATCGAGCGTCAGGAAAGTGCCCAAGAAGTTGACTTTGATTGAGAGTAGAAGGAGAGGTATGGCGTATGGCAGGACGTATGAGCCTGGTAGGATGTTGGGTACTTCAGGGTGAGGGAAGCGTCAGTGGTCATACCCCCACGTGCCCTCGGGGTGAACGTACAGGTGATGGCAGTTTCGGCGGTAACTGAAGTCGGCATTGGCGGAAACGAGTTTTGAGGTTGATAGTCGTTATAGTTGAGTCGTTACAGAGAGAGCAAAATAAGTCGTTACTGGTACAACAAGGCGCACGGGAAGAGAGAGCGAGAGCACGAGGCAATCAGGCGATAGCCGCTGGACGTCGGGATGACCGTGTCGATCAATCTTGTCGGCGGGTGGGAGAGGAGGGTACGAGGCAAGACCTTCAGCAAAAGAGTGAGGTGAAGGCTTGTCGTCCTCGGTCGTGAGCGGGCGAGAGGGAAGGGCGGTGGTGGGGGGTGATGCTGAAAGAGAGGGGATAAGGAAGAAGCCGTGGTCTGGAAGCTAACGGAGAAAAGGACGGATCCGGAGATAACTGAAACCAACCCCTATTTTCTATGTCATCTCTCAATTCAATTCAATAGGATTCAAACTGGCTATCGGGGTTGTAATGAAGATTTCACTGAGGACGAATGTTTCTAGTGGTAGGTTGTTTCCGTGTACCCCATGGCCAGAGTGTTCCTGGGGGGGGGGTGTCGGGGTTGGGCGTTCTGCACATACATATATATGAGGACAATTAGGCTGCTATGATTTAATGGTTCCTAACTATCCCGATCCGCCTTCAAAGAGGCATAGAGCCATTGGGCGACAAGGGGCGAGGCGGACAGGCTGCCACGCGAGATTGTGGCGCTCTGCCGTGTGCCATGACATCATCGGTTCTAATTTGATACCAGACTGGGTTCCCAAGTTGCCTTGCGCCTCGGTCATTCGGACGCCGGTATCACTCTTGCCGCCTCCACTTCTTCAGCCTCCGATACGCCTTATATACCTTCATTCTCCCATATCCTCCTCCTTTCGACATACAACAGATACCCATCCCCTTGCCATAGAACACGGCCGGGACTGCATAGAACCTAAGCCCGCCCAACCCCACCGAAACCAACGATGACGACAGTCTCAAAAACCCCGCCGCCTGGAACGCCCTTGACGCCTAATTTCACATTTAGAGACTATTCGATATTCTTCCTAGCAGGTAGGCGGCGCACATCCTGCAACTCGATTCGAACGAAGGAGAGCTAATAGTTGAGGGCGTGCCTTGCTTAGGTGCCATCTGCGCAACGTACGTACAAAAGCCCCTCACATCACCCTCACCGCTAGGCACTCACAATATCGTGCTTCTGTCCGTCCATTCTCTCCCAGCGCTACCCATGGAGCAGCCACACCCATCGACGTCGTCAAAACCCGCGTCCAGATCGACCCTGCGCTAGCGAAACATTCCCTCCTACAAGGTGGCCGCAAGATCGTCGCAGCTGAAGGACCTAGAGCCCTCTTGACCGGATTTGGACCTACTGCTGTCGGTTATTTCATCCAAGGTGGTGGTAAATTCGCCGGATACGAGTGCGTCTCCGTGTGGACTTTTTGCGACTCTTCTTTATTAACGAGGAGTGCATCTCGCCCAAAATACGCATGTTAGGTTCTGGAAGAAGAAGTTTGTAGACTTGACTGGAAGTCAAGAGAAAGCCGTTCAATATCGTTTGCCGATTTATTTGGGCGCTGCTGCTGTTGGGGAGTGCGTCATCATCGCTGACGTCGTGAGGGCGAAGAGCGACATAAAAGCTGATCACATGTTGCTTTTTTTTCCTTTCTATTGCCGTATTGGAACGTATGATACAGGTTCTTTGCGGATATCCTCTTAACCCCTCTTGAGGCCACTCGGATTCGCCTCGTCTCAGATCGAACGTATGCATCGGGCCTCGTGTCTGGTTTCGCTCGGCTCGCTCGAGAAGGAGGCCTTCGAGAGATGTACGCTGGGTTCTTACCCATCCTTTGCAAGTGCGTATTCGTCGGGTAAACTACCAAAAGTTCGTTCACAAACTGATAGTTCTGAAAACGCAGACAGATCCCATACGCGCTCGGACAGTTCACCGTGCACGAATACTGCAACGAAATCGCATACCGGAACATGAGCGAAGAGACGAAGCGTAACTTGTCGCACCTTCAAAGAAACGGCATCTCGTTGGGTAGTGGGGTCGTCGCGGGTGTGGCTGCAGCGGTGCTCAGCCAACCGGCGGACACCTTACTGTCGCAGGTGCGCGTTTGTCATAACCGGGCAGGTGCGAAGGCATTTGCTGACGATTGACGAACCGAGCAAATAGATCAATAAAGGACATGGCCCTGAAGGTTCTATGGCTTACCGGCTGATCACGCTCGGAAGGCAGGCTGGGTTCAAAGGGCTGTTCAGCGGGTTGGGTCCACGTATCGTGGGTCAATTTTCCCGCTACCTGCCGAGTTACTTGGCGCGCTGATCCGATTCTGTTGTAGTATATGACTGCGTTCCTAGTCTCGGGCCAGTTCGCCATCTACGGTCAGGTCAAACACGGTAAGCCTTCCAGGGAAAGCTTCGTCCATTCAAAGAGAGCTCACCATGTTCCCCTTAATTTTTTGCAGCGCTGCACGCCCCTCCAGGAATCGAGATCTTCAAAGAATAGATGCACGTAAGAGGCAGCGAGTAAGAGAATGTGGTCGGCGCGTGACCGGTGGGTGTGGGAGGATGGAAAAGGTGTGTCATTGGCCCACGGTTTCCTTGTCCCTGCCCAGTGTGGCGCCAAGCCATGTTGCCCCTGCTCCTTGAGATATTTCGATTCAATTGTTAATTTGTAATTCGGGGCGGCTAACGTTTCGCAGATGTTCTAGGTCTGCCCTTGGCTATCAGTGACGTACCTGTAAAACGTGATTGGTTGTGCTATTTTTGTATCATGCTAGACGGGGACGACGGACTACGATGGCGACGACGTTCTACGCGGGCTGTGCGTATTATGTGTTATGTGCCCAAAATATTCACCTGTTGTTGTTCCCATGTTTGGCCAAGTGCGCCTAAAGTGACATGCCGCTGGCCGAGAACGTCGGTGACGAGATGCCGCACATAAGAAGGACGAGAAGGCGAAGAAGTGTGCCCACGTGGATACCGGAACCCAGACCTCTCGTGAAACGCGTAAAAGTTTGCTGCACCGGCAGATGGATCTATGGTGATAGTGACGGTGGTCGACGGTGGTCGGTGGTGGCAAGGTCGTGGATGTTAAGACAGGCTTGGGATAGGAGGGACGAGGTGGGAGACTTAAGAGTCGTTATGGAGACATGACAGAGAGGGAAGGATGGCGACGGGAAGAGACTGCGCGGCGTCGGGTGGATTCTTTCCCTCTGACTTCCACCATCACCCGCCGCTTATTTCCATCCCAACGTACGCTCGTTTTCTCTGTCTCTTTCCCCTCTCTCCTGCTACCAGACGGCTAGTCCGCATAGCAGTACGTGATCGACCCAAGCACGAAAAGAAGCCCAGGACCCCAACTAAAATTCCGGCGGAACGCGCAAACGAGGACAAACTGTTCCCAAGAAGGAAGGAAGACCTGCCTTCCCTCGCTGTTTTCCCATCAACGTCTCGACCGCTGCCGATTCTCTTTCTCCCTTCACC
>KN823036.1:145989-177341 GCA_000827465.1 Tulasnella calospora MUT 4182 | reverse complement strand
GGTTTTCAGTGGACTTTGTTTGAAGGTTGAGAGGCGGTACGAATAATTGTTCAGGCGTTGGCACACTCGGTTGGGTATGTGTTTCTGAGGATATTCCATGGGTCGCCGGGTCGTCTCCTGAGTCAGCCGGACGTGAGTTGATTGCCCATCGAAATGACGAGGCTACGCTCACCCTTGTTTCGCTCCTGATCTAAACGCTCCTGCACACAGTTCCGGGGTGAGAATGAGAACCCGGAAACGGAGTCCAGCCCCTTACCAAGACCGAATTTGCGGCTTTTGACACATCATCTTGACAAGTCTTCAAGAGCAACGTACACTTGCTGGGACGGTTAGTCGTCTTTGACCTGATGAGCTGGAGGAAGTTCCATTTTTGCATGCTGGTTTTGGACGATACGTCCTTCAATCGCACGTGGACGTCTTCCAGGACTCTGGGAGAGACAGGCTGTAGCAACCTGAGCGCTTCGTAGGGGGTCAGACATACCGAATATATTGCTCGACGATACCTTGAAGCTCTTGGAGAGCGCTCGGCATACC
This sequence comes from Tulasnella calospora MUT 4182, assembly GCA_000827465.1. Taxonomy (NCBI): domain Eukaryota; kingdom Fungi; phylum Basidiomycota; class Agaricomycetes; order Cantharellales; family Tulasnellaceae; genus Tulasnella; species Tulasnella calospora. The sequence continues at coordinate 176,807 of KN823036.1, read as the reverse complement.
GTTGGGAATACCTGGTGATGACTCGATAGTGTTAAGCAAGCTCTTTGCCGCGCCTTTCGACTCGGATGGCCACTCGGTGCCCTGGAGCAAGGTCAGCCGCGGCAGAGCGCGCATTTATGCATAAAGCGGGCTTACATTGATGGTGGATACTATCGCGCCTTTCAAAGACGCTGTTTTCGCAGCAAGATCGCCGCCAACCGTCGCTTCAGTCGGAGGTCGAGGTGGTCGGCGGAACATCGCTCAAGGGTTTCGATAGTCGAGTAGCGTAACTTAAGGCCGCAGTAGTAGAGTAACACTGAGGAGAAGGTGTGCGCGGTGGTTTGTGCGTTGTAGATGGTAGTACGCAGGAAGCGAGTCAGTGGCAAACACGTGGCTTCCTTTTTGGGAATCAAAGCTTTATTGTGGGCGTTACATTCAATCTATCGACTTACAGCCCACATGAAACCGAGGGTAAACAGAGATGGTCCACGCAGGGATAAAAAGAGTTGGTGGACTTGAAATTTCAGGGTACACCCCAAAGCTATGGCAATTCAGTAAACGCGATTCGGATATAAACAAAGGCATGAACAACGGCTGTAAATGCATCAGAATATACGCCGCTCATTCATGTCACACACGATTGCTGGAGGGGGGTCGAATGGATCTCAGGCTGACGGGACCAGCCACCCCCACTTTCCCAGCACCCCAAAATTGAATGGTTCGACGCCAAATCCACGCCCACCTCGGCAGATGCGCGAAGCGACAGCTGGAGCTACACCTTATTGCTCCTCAGAGTCCTCGCAGCTTTGCCGAAGCTTCAAGACCTTTTTATTTTCACGGAAAATCCATCTATCCATTTGTACCTTACTATCGGGAGGGCGCATACGCAGCAAACGGACCGCATATCGCCATTCCTTGCGACCGACGAAGCAACTGGGGCTCAGCCAAATACTATCCCAACCTCCAGGAGCTCTGTCTGCAGGAGGCAAGTTTCAGCGAGCTGAAGCGTTTGGCTGACATCCGCCCGCAGTTGGAGAAAGTAGAGGTAGTTGCCTTGAGGGGTGACTCCGAGTCGGCGTCTCCCTTGCGGGAGGAGGATCTGGTACGACTGGAGACGGTGAAGGAACGTGTGGAGGTCCGTGTTCATGACTGGGTGCGGCCATACTCCGATTAACCAGGACGAATAATCCCTGGTTCTTTCCCGATCGATGCCTATTATGTAGAAGCTCCTGAGTCACATGTTTTGATTCCCGATTCAGACTTCACTGAATTAGAATCAAACAGTCGAGGGATGGACGCTAACCCCGCATTTCACGCCTGTCGCCTCTCAGGTCGCTTACGAGGTTCCAAAGCCTACAACCATCAAAGCGACGAACTTTCTTCTGGCGATTATTCATCTAATTTTGCAGCTTTCTCGTTGATCCATCGACCTTATTTGCCGGTCTTTTCTGTGATGAGAAGGGGCGGGCATGCGTCGATCAGCGAAACAACAGCACAAAAATGGCACGCCTCGGGCTATCGAGTAGCCGGTGGTCCCGATGCCCAATTACGATTTTCGGTTGAAAGTATCAAATATGTCAATCGATTTGAGCTTGATCGTTAACGGATACTTGGAAGGACGCAGAAACCCGCCGAGTGTATTTCGGCTCCAGAGTTGGTGAATAATTTCGTACCAAAATTGGATTTGTTTGCTCCTTTCGCGCAAGTGGCTTCGTTCGGAAGCGAGCGCTCCCGCATCCCAACATCTGCCTCTTGAACTTCTCATCGGCACTTCCTCCACGCGTGAACCCTGCAAATCAATGGGAGATAGCAGCCACAAACTCTTCAACTTGAAGCTCGTTCTGCGTGATCCTCCGGCAACTGAGCGTTCCCGTACCCCCCCCCCCCGGTTGCTGAATCGCCCGCCTCAGATTTCATTTTGAGCCTCGCAGCTTCGGTTCAAACCATTGCCCCATTGCCAAGTTGGTTTTTTTTTCCTGGTCGAGAGTTTGGCCACACATGCACACATGTACATGCCCCAGGCTTTCGAGTAGCTGGTGATCCCTTAGGATACGATTTTCATTGAACAGTATATATTACGCGCTGTTCGATTAGTGATTTGTGATTATCCGATACCTAGGAGTAGAAAGCCGCCGGGTGTATTTCTGCTCGAGAGTGGATGATCATGGAGGGCCCCTTCTTAACTAATTGACATTGTTTGCTCCTGGTTTCGCACAGCTTTGTTCAGAAACAGCTCTTACCCTTGACCCACATGGCTTCAGGCAAGTCCAAACGCTTACGAAGGTGAATAATTTTGTTTTCCAGTGCACGGAAGAGAGCGTTAGTAAATATATATTCTAAAAGGGGGAGAAAGACACTTCAAAAATCACCCACGTTCCAGCAACTACCTCCCGAACTTCTCATCAGCATTTTTAACCTCCTCTACATAGAAGACACGATGCCACGCAAATCAAAGGGCGATAGCAGTCACAAACTCTTAAAATTGATGCTCGTTTGCAAATATTTCAATCAGATAATCCAAATCACCCCTGCCTTCTGGACGGAGTTGTGGTTGGTTCGAACCATACGTAATACAGAGGAGCAGGAAGCAGGTTGGATCGAATGGATAGGAGAGCATATTAAAAAGAGCAAGGAGCTGCCTCTCCGAGTGTTCTTCATTCTGAGCACCTCCTCCCTTACCAAGATCTACCCGATTTTACTTCCAACATCTCCTCGCTGGGTGCACCTCTCGATCACCTCCGTGCTCTTGATCTTTCGGCCAGCCAAAGGTCCCAGCACCCTCCAACCGCTCTTCGATGCGCCGATCCCGCAACTTCGCTCTCTATCCGTTGAAGGGCTTGGGAAGTGGGTGGATGCGGTCTCTGGCATCGGTACCGTGTTTCGTCATGCGCCAAGACTCACGAGGTTGGAGTGGCACGATAGATTGGTGGTGTTTCGTCCAGAGAGCGGCGCGACGGGAAGCTCGGAAGAACACGTACAATGGCAATCCACGCAGGGTGTCACTTACGACTTCGCCCAAAAAACCCTGGAGGTCCTCTCCATAAAGGGGGCCATCATTCCCATCCCCTTTGAATGTATGGTGATGCATCGGTTGCGTCTCCTCACGTTGGGTGGCTTCTGCAGACCTTGGCCCTTCTTGGAGAGATGGCAGTTTCCTGTCCTTGAGGAGCTTCACATCTCGGCTGACCCTTATGACGAAGTGAAAGGACTAGCCACTCCCACCTTCCCAACACTGAAGAAGATTCAATGGCTCGACACCGAATCCAAGCCTGCACCAGCAGATCCCCTGAACGACAGGTTTTTGCTTCTCAAAGTCCTCGCCGCTTCATCAGAGCTTCAGGCTTTCTGCATTTCCTGTCGAATTCCAAACATTCAAGCCTACCTTAATCTCCGGCGCATACACAGGCAGCCGGCGGACCGTATATTGCCATTCCTTGCGACCGACGACGTAACCGGGGCTCCTAAATACTGTCCCAACCTCCAGGAGCTCTGTCTGCAGGAGGCAAGTTTCGGCGAGCTGAAGCATTTGGCTGACATCCGCCCACAATTGGAGAAAGTGGAGGTAGTTGCCTTGAGGGGTGATTCCGATTCAGCGTCTCCCTCGCGGGAAGAGGATCTGGCACGACTGGAGATTTTGAAGGAACGTGTGGAGGTCCGCTTTCATGACTGGGTGTGGCCATACTCCGATAACCAGGACAGATAATTCCTGGTTCTTTCCCGATCTATACCTATCATGTAGAAGCTCCTGAGCAACATTTTTTCATTTCCGCTTCAGACTTCACTGAGTTAGAATCGAATACTCAGGGGATGGATTGTAATCCCGCATTTCACGCCTGTCTTCTCTCGCTTACGAGGTTCCAAAGACATACAACCATCACAGAGATGAACCTTCTTCTGGCAAGTATTGGTCTACTTCCGCAGCTTTCTCCTTCGTCCGTCGACCCTATTTATCAGTCTATTCTATGACGGGATGTATGCGTCAATCTTCGAAATGACAGCGAAAAAGTACGGGGCTAGTATCTCGCCGTATCACCAGCCTGTACTAGGGCTCGAATCACCTCTGGGCATCTTTGCTGTCATAAGGTAGAGTGAATTCAGTGCTTGGTTTTCTGTTCCAGAGGCTGACACGAGGCCCTCCTTACCTAATCGTAACTGGATGCTCCTTTCGTGTGCAACTGGTCTCGTTCAGAAACGACGCCCACCTTTGTCTGGCATCGCTTCAGCAACATCCCAGAACTGGGAAGGGTGCTTATTGTTGGTTCTATTCAAAAATAAAAGTGCTAGCGAGAGATCTTGACAAGGAAAGGATAGAACCCCACGGATCATCCACAGGACCACATGCCAAGATCTGCCCCCTAACTTCTCACCAACATTATTCACATCATCTACATGGACAACACCATCCAAACTCCCCCGCAAATCAAGGGGATAGTAGTCACAAGCTCTTGAATTTGACACATCAAGAATTACCCGCATCCCAACATCTGCCTCCTGAACTTCTCATCGGCATTAGGTAATTTCCGTCTGTCGATACAGTACGTTCTTGTTATTGGATTCCTGGTCGGCGTTTGGTGAGTCCAGGACATTGGTTAAGCACTTGAATGAACAATCAGAAACAATTCCGTTGAGATCTTGCAAGTATTTGCTTAAACCGTGGTGGTCTGGTAGGTCAAATTATAAGTGACCGGACACTGAAGTGATGAGGCATTCAGGGGGTCGAACTCCGTCAGCCACAGGTTGAGTAAGGTAACAATGTTATGTAGGTGCCATATCGTGCCCCCGGACGTGCTAAGAACAGTCCCAAAGGCGAGATGTGAGGACTCGAATCACTGAATACATTTGATCCCAATCACGGACTGTGAGTAAGAGAATCTACCATACTGGTACAATTAGCTGACCAGAGTCCGAGTGCCTGCGAAACATCAAAAAGGAAAAGAGTCTCCTTGTCAAGGACGATTAGCGTCTCGCCACAGAGCCTGACTAGGCGACAGTGATCGCCCCAGAACCGGGGAGGAAGCCAAAAGAAGCGGGAAGAAGATAATATTATCCAATTATGTTCAAATGTTGGATTCGCATGGCACGAGGGGTCCTGGCGTGGGGTGTCACAAGGTTGATGTGTGATAAGACTCCATGAAGGAAAACTGCCATCGAAGCAATGTGCCTTGAGAAGCGCTCCGTCGGGCGAGAACCATATAGACCGAATGGCATCGCAACTTCTAAGTAGCTCAGACAACGCCGCTCCAGTCCGAGAATCCCAGAGCCGGATTGTCTTGTCATTGGATCCGGACGCCAGGACCTTGCCATCGGGTGAGAAGCAGACTGACGTAACCCGGTCAGTGTGGCCTGTGAGTGGTTTGCCCATCGCCGCTCCGGTCGGAGTATCCCAGAGTCGAATTGTCTCATCAATGGATCCTGACGCTAGGACTTTGCCATCAGGGGAGAAGCAGACTGACATAACCCAGCGAGTGTGACCTGTGAGTGGTTTGCCCATGGCCGCTCCGGTCTGAGAATCCCAGCGTCGAATCGTCTTGTCATCGGATCCAGACGCCAGGACCTTGCCATCTGGTGAGAAGCAGACTGACCTAACCCAGTCAGTGTGACCTGTGAGTGGTTCACCGATCGTCGCCCCGTTCCCAGTATCCCAGAGCCGGATTGTCTTGTCAGTGGATCCGGACGCCAGGACCTTGCCATCGAGTGAGAAGCAAACTGACGTAACCCGGTCAGTGTGACCTGTGGGTGGTTCGCCGATCACCGCTCCGGTCTGAGTATCCCAGAGCCGGATTGTCTTGTCAGTGGATCCGGACGCCAGGACCTTGCCATCGGGTGGGAAGCATACTGACATGACCCGGTCAGTGTGGCCTGTGAGTGGTTCGCCGATCGCCGCTCCGGTCTGAATATCCCAGAGTCGGATTGTCTTGTCAGTGGATCCGGATGCCAGGACCTTGCCATCGGGTGAGAAGCAGACTGACGTAACTCGGTCAGTGTGGCCTGTGAGTGGTTCGCCGATCGCCGCTCCGGTCTGAGTATCCCAGAGCCAGATTGTCTCGTCGATGGATCCAGACGCCAGGACCTTGCCATCGGGTGAAAAGCAGACTGATGTAACCCATCGAATTGGACCTGTGAGTGGCTCGCCGATCGCCGCTCTGGTTTGAGTATCCCAGAATCGAATCGACTTGTCAATGGATCCAGACGCCAGGACCTTGCCATCGGGTGAGAAGCAGACTGACGTAACCCAGTCAGTGTGATCTGTGAGTGGCTCGCCGATCGCCGCTCCGGTCTGAGTATCCCAGAATCGAACTGTCTTGTCATCTGATCCAGATGCCAGGACCTTGCCGTCGGGTGAGAAGCAGATTGACGTAACCCAGCGAGTGTGGCCTGCGAGTGGTTCGCCGATCGCCGCTCCGGTCTGAGTATCCCAGAACCGAATTGTCTTGTCATCAGATCCGGACGCCAAGACCTTGCCATCGGGTGAGAAGCAGACTGACGCAACCCTGCGAGTGTGACCTGTGAGTGGCTGGCTGATCGCCGCTCCGGTCTGAGTATCCCAGACTCGGATTTTCCCGTCCTGCAATCCGGATGCCAGAACTTGGCCACCTGGCGAAAAGGCAACTGCCATTGTTCCAGCATTTGTATATCGGGCCCAGAGGTTTGATGGCCAAGTTGACGTCTGGACACCCCGTAAAGTTTGTACTTTCGAACGTTTTCCGTAGAGCTTCCATAGTTCTGTCTCTACCGGGCAGTGAGGAAGCGCTGAAACGTAAACGTGGAGTGGTCCCAACGAAATCGGTTCCGAAAACAGCGTGATGAACCGCTGGACGTCATTCCACAATGTAGCAAGTGAACTGAGCTCGAATACACCCCTGGGACGTTGCTTAGCCTCGATTCAGTCGATATCGGCCATTCAGAGTTCAACGCGTGTTTCCAACTCACCAACAGCCATCGATGCACACGGTTCGCCATGTTAGTCGCCTCCCGTAAAGCTCCAATCGAGCCCATAACTTCGAGCCAGCACATGACTTTCTCCTTGCTGAATGATTCAAAATCAACCAGTTCCACATTGCTGGCATTTTCGCCTGGCTTCGGCCACTGCACTCCTTCCACCAGATGAGTAGACCACGCCTGGCAGCAATACCGGACCGCCTTGGACACCTCCCGTTCCACAACGTCTTGAATCTCCGAACTTGGTTTCGAAAAATCGGACAGATTACAAATGTTCTCCCTCAGATGTTCCCCCATAAACTTAAAGCACGTGTTCGCCAATCGCTTATGGTACCAAACGAGATCGATGTAATAAGGTCGTTGCTCGCATCGATGATTGCTGGTGAGAAGATCGTGAATGGACGTGTGCATTAGACGCATCGGTTCAGCAGGAGATAGAGGGATGTAGAGGAGGGAGTTGAGGTCCGCGAGAATGTCTCTTCGTAGAAACGGGATTATGTACTCGCGATTTGTCCCGTGGAAGATGTCGTGGCTGCCGTATAATCCGTAAATGATTTCGAGGGAAACGGGACACGGCGCCACCACGAGGGTTCCCAACACTCGGCACAACATATCCCGCCTGACAAGGTCTAGCCTCACGTTATCGAAGGCTTTTGAGAAGATTTGGTGGTACAGGTCGTCGAGTCCGCTCCACGCTGATGGCTGGGTCAACAATACCCGCAATCGATCCACCGGCGACCCATTGCTGACGTACATGATGGCGGTACGGGCCCACTGAAATAGACCTTGAGACATCTCCACAAGCCGCTCGACGTCCTCGGATGATGGCCAGTCTTTCGGCACGTCGGGATCCGAGTCCCTGATTTGTCTGAAGGCGTGGTGAATAAATCGTTCGAGGTCGTTGGTTACATCGGGTATCGTATCCAAGTCCTCTGAGTGCCACTTTCTAGGTTCAATAGCACGAATCAGTGGGGCCTCGGGGCGAGAGGTGAGGAGGAATTTGACGTTAGCCGCAAATGCTGCAGAGTGTTGATCAATCAGACGGACGAAGTCGATAGCGTCGTTGAAATTGTCGCATTCGTCGAGAGCATCGACAATGATGAGGATGGGGTGTGCTTGGTTGTCGAGCCGCGTAAGGGGGGCGACAAAGAGGGTTTCGAACTGCTCCTTGAGTCGTTGGTCGGCGATGTCCTCGTTCTCTCGTACACTATCCAGAACCGCGTTCTTGACCTCCGGAACTAAACTGGTTGCCAGTTGCCTTGCGAGAGCACAGACGATACGCGAGTTCAGCGTATTCTGACCCCGGCGGAAATGGAACATTGCACATGAAGCTCGGCATCTCCAGCTGTGAAGCACGGTCGACGCAATGGTCGACTTCCCTCGCCCCGCCATCCCGCGGATCCAAAGTACCCGGTCAGACGAATTTCCAATCCAACTGTCGATCCGTTCCAATATCTCCACTCTCGTTCCTGGAAAGCAGATGACGTCCTCAATCGCATTTCCTCGTGCCCCATATTTTCCGTCTCCTAGGAATCTCAACAGCCGGCGCTGCTTTTCTTGTAGTTCGCGATCCTCTAAAATGGACAGTCAAGAAAAGTCTATATCGTGGCATCGAATAAACTGACTCATTTCAGTTATGACACGATGAGTGTCAAGGCTCACGAGGAGCTGCTCAAATGGAGAACTTCGTCAATATCGACACGAAAACAGTTCGCTATTCGCACTGACTTGTATCTCTTCCAGGGCAACCTGGATCATTCCCTGGTAAGCCTTTAATGCTTCCGCATGGTCGCTAGAGTGAAACGCTTTGCTGAAGCGACCTAAGGATTTCCATTGGTTTACTTTGTCGTGCACATCCCGGAGCGCTCTGGACAATGTCTCAGTAAGATCACTTCAGAGACGACAATCAACGTACTTATGTAAATCGTTGAGGTGGTCCGCTATCTCCTCCCCTTGATCTGCTTTTGGCTTCTTCGTAAACCCTTCAAGAAGTTTGGACAGTTTCGCTGTTTGAGTTCCCAAGTCGTTGGCCAGGTCGTCGTTCTTATCCATAGTCTGAGGCCCTCTCATCAGGCTCACACATATTGGATATCGTGCAGAAAAGTACCTGGATCGTCTCTACGAATGCCAACCCAACTTTGGCGACGGCTCCAACATAGGTCCCGGCGACGGGAATGGATCCAGAGACTATTTCTACCGTCTTAAATGTCTTTCTCGCTAAAAGGAGGGCCTCTCTGGGGATGGGACTGGCAGCTGCGTGGTCCTCGGGAACACCGGAGAGCGAGTTTGGATTCTGCGGTGTTTTGGCGGGTGATGACTCGAATGAGGTGGCGTGTTCAGTCAAATTTGTTTGAAGGCTGAGAGGCGGTAAGGATAATTGTTCAGGCGCCAGCACATCCGGTTGGGTATGTATTTCTGAAGATATTCCACGGGTGGCCTGGTCGTCTCCTGAGTAAACCGGACATGAGCTGATTGCCCGTCGAAATGACGAGGCTACACTCACCCTTGCTTCGTCCCTGATCTAAACACTCCTGCACACAGTCCTGGGGTGAGAATGAGAACCCAGAAACGGAGTCCGGCCCCTTACCAAGAGCGAGTCTGCGGCTTTTGACACATCATCTTGACAAGTCTTCAAGAGCAACGTACACTTCATCGGAAGGTCCGACGTCCTCGACCTGATGTGCTGGAGGAAAATCCATTTTTGGATGCTGGTTTTGGACGATGCGTCCTTCAATCTCACATGAACGTCCTCCAGGACTCTGGGAGAGACGGGCTGTAGCAAACTATGCGCTTCGTAGGGTGCCAGACATACTGAATATATTGCTCCACGAGACCTTGAAGCTCTTGGAGAAGGCTTGGCATATTGTTGTGAATACCTGGTGAGGACTCGATGGTGTGTAGCAAGCTCTCTGCTGCGCCTTTCGATTCGGATGGCCACTCAGTGCCCTGGAGCAAGGTTAGCCACGGCGGAGCGCTCATACATGCATTAAGCAGGCTTACCTTGATGGTCGATAATATCGCCCCTTTCAAAGCCGTTGTTTTCGCAGCAAGAACGCCGTCAAACGTTTCTTCCGTCGGAAGTCGAGGTAATCGGCGAAACATCGCTCAAGGTTTTGGGATAGTCGAATACCGTAACTTCAGCTAGCAGTACTAGAGCGCAGTTGAGGGAAGGCGCGCAAGGTGGCTAGTGTGTTGTAGGTGGTACTACACAAGAAGCGAGTCAGTGGCAAACACGTGGCTTTTTTTCTCCTTTTATTTTTGCATCACGTCGGACACCCCCAGCTTACCAGTGCCTATAGGCTGCTTACAAGGTATCGAAGGAACAAAAGACCTGGACGGCTCACCAGAATTTAGGGGTCGTTGGTAACCGTCCATGATACCATCGAGCATTTAGGGGTCCTGTAAGGGCTATAAGACTGATAGGCCCTTGTACGATATCTAATCACGATAACCGCTGGCAAGGAATTATATCGAGCAACAAGCATTCCAATACATTTCACCCATTTTCTTCATCAGGTAGCCCGCAATGCTTGATATACATAACAAAATATATTCACCAATTATGCTAATTATACTAACGTACAAAATAGAATGGTTACGTAATATGCGACTACAGGGCGCGAAGGCGCTTAAGGTGACAACCCCATTGAGGGAACACAGATGCAGCATGGCTGGATACAGCAACAGGATAGTAGCAGGTCAGAGACGGGGTTTTACGGATCCATTGAACGGAGCTTACCATGTAGACCAACCTCGAATGGCGGGGGTTCACAAGAGCAAAACTCGTAAGTGCCAGACTCCGGTCCAGAACCAAACGGCTCTGCCACTTACTCCGTTTGCCCCACAGTCAATGTCTTGGGCAATTACCATTGGGCGTTGGGCGTACAACGGGTCGCTCTTGTTTGGATGGCCTATAGAAAAGCGGTCCGAGTTGTCTGAGAGCGTAGCAAGTGGGAGGATGAGGGCAAGGATCACTTCAAGGACGCACCGAATCGTGGGCTTACCCTACAAACTTAAGGTAAATTAGATGGAGAGACGAGGAGACAGAAAGACAAGAGAGAAAGACGAGAGGGAGAGCGCGGGGAAGCGCAGGGAAGGGAGAGAAGGAGAGACGGGGGGATGCAAAAGGCAGAGAGGTGTGGAAAGTTCTAAGTGCGCGGGTTGAACTCTGACGCGCATTTGTTTATGAACCCCCTCTCCCAGGAACCAACACCGACCTGAAACACAAACCAAGAATCTATGCAAACACGAAGTCTTCTGAGTCTACACTGAGTCTACCTGCCACATGCGACACTGAGTGCACATGTAAAGGTATAAGGACCTAGAGCGAGTCTAATGGCAGAACCACCTGAAACCGCACATCACCGTTTGATCCAGTAGTAGTCTACCTTTATGCTTGACGTTGATAGGCATTCATAGCACAATCCTAGAACAAAATATAGTCAAGGGAAAATAATTAGATCTCCTTCATAATGTCTTGCATATCTCAGGGCAGTCTACTGATGTGCTGAGAAGCCTAGATAGTGCGGGCTCAGACATTTGGAAAACTACAATCCCATTCAGGGACAGTATCAGGGATTCGAACCCTTGTAACAGGGCCGCAAGCCCGGTGGAGCGTTATAACCTTTGACCAGCGCTCGTAAGATCCCATCAGAAAGTCGAAATCCCAACATCTCCGCAAGGGAAAACCAGCAGCGGGCGCGCGCCGTGATGTGGTATCAAGGTTTATTGTACGCATGCCAGTCACTCTAGACTTATGACGCACATAAAACCGGGGATAAACAGAGATAATCCACGCAGGGATAAAATAAGCACCAGGGCTGTATCAACCGACCCTTTACAGACGCATCATCTGACAAATAATTTCGCTGCACGCGGTATAATGGGGGTTTTGCAGGCAGAAGGTGAGGTGAGATCCGGGAAATTGGGTACATCGGATAAACATGCAACGAAAGCAGAGACATTCAACGAGTATAGGGTAGGGATGAGGATATTAGGAGCAGAGAGTGTGGATCAGGACAAGGAGGTCAAAGGCAGTGTACACGTGGGACGGGCGGGAGAAAGGGGGATATGAACAAGATTTGGTCGTGTATACATGCGGTGGCAGACAAAAATGGACATGTATGTGCAGGGAGGCATAAGAATGGGGTGAGCATGGGCTGGGAGTGCCTCCTTCGGCCTTCGCTTGCGTCCTCTAACCGGTTCCTTGGCGTTACCTCGCGTTTGCAGGGGGAATCGTCGTGTTTCTCGAGTTCCACGAAGCGCAACATCTGGGCACTGGTATCTAATCTCTGGGAGATGTTCTAGGTTAGACTGTGGCTAACTGATTGCAGGAGGCGCGCGACGGTTGAGCGTGCACTGCATCGCCGAACGCAAGACGCTATCTTATCATGCACGAAGCGCTAGTTTCCAGTACTGTTACTGTAAATGATACGGTTTAGGCAAGGCCGTAACGGGTGGTGGGGGGAGAATGTGTTGGGGCTTAAGAATCAGGATACGCGCGGAAAGAAGCACGTGAGTGACCGGACAGCGACCGCAGAACTCGAAATTTCAGGGTACGATCCCGCAGGTAAATAAATGCATTCACAACGACTGTACGTGCAATAGAATAGACGTCGCTCATTCCTATGACACCCGATTACTGGAGGAGGGGCAAATGGATCTTATGAGCCAAACCTAGGCCAGAGTGACGGGACTAGCCCCTCTCACGTTCCCGGTACTGGAAAAAATCGAATGGTTCGACTCTAAATCCATGCACACCCTAGCAGATACGTGGAGCAACAACTGAAGCTCCACCTTCTTGCTCCTCAGAGTCCTCGTCGCTTCGCCGAAGCTTCAGCACTTCTCTATTTTCACGGGAAATCCATCTACCCATCCATATCTTACTATCAGTAGGGCGCATGAACAGTAAACGGACCGCATATCGCCCTTCCTTGCGACCGACGAAGCAACTGGGGCTCCTAAATACTGTCCCAACCTCCAGGAACTCCATCCGCAGGATGCGGATTTCGATGAGCTTGAACAATTGACTGCAATCCGCCCATAATTGGAAAAAGTAGAGTTATTTGCCTTGCAGTGTGATGATACTTGGCGGAACTGGAGAGGGTGAGGGAACGTATGGATCTCTGCTTTCATGAATGGGTTTGATCGTCCTCGAGCTCTTGGCCAGGACACATAATCCCGGGCTCTTTCTCGATCTGTGCTTATGTAGAAGTTTCTATGTCACGTATAGATTTCCCGTTTCTATCTTCATTTAATTAGAATCAAACACTTGGGGGATGGGTGTTAATCCCACAATCCACGAGCGTGATCCCCCGCCAACGAAAAGGCATACAACCACTACAGCGACGAACCTTCCTCCGGCAAACCTTCTTAAATCTTCTCCTTCCATATCTGCCTCGTCGGTTGGTCGATCTTATTTGCCAGTCAGTTCAGTAATGGGAAGGGACAGGGATGCGCCGATCGGCGAAACGAATACGCGGCTACTATCTCGCAGTCTCGCCAGCCTGTCCTTGGGTTCGAACCACCTCGATGCATCCTCACCGTCGTGAATCCAGTGCTTCGTTTACCTTGAGGTCAGAGAAGCCTCCGGGCGTATATCCCCAAACCTCTGACTAGTGATTGAGCGAAGCCAGAGGGAGGGGTTTTGTCAGCCCAAAGTGTTCAGGCACAATTGCAACCTCGGAACTATGACATCACTCCCCGTTCTTCTCACCTTCAACCACTAAGCCCGTTTCTCCGCTCCCTGGGCGATTAGACCAATTAGGAAGAGCTCTATCTTTACCCTTTGGTTCTTTGGTATCCGAACGGTGGTACGGAGTTGTCGTGAACACGTTTTCTCCTCAACGGGCTGAAGCGGCCGACTCGGATGAGGACGCCGACAATTAGTAGTCATTATCTACCTTTATATAAAATATCTATGAACTAGATGTCTCAAATCATCCAATGTCTACATTCTTGGCTAGAGGGTCGGGGAATTGGTGCCTCTGCGCCGCTACGATCTGGTCCAGAGGCCTGCTTAGCTAATCAGAATTGTTTACCCCTTTCTAGTGCAAGTGGTTTTGTTTAGACGCTACAACCCCAGCAGTATCCCAGGACTTACGGAGATAAACAATCATGTCTCCCGGCCATAAGAGAGCTTTAGTGAGATATCTTGACAGGAAAGAATGACACCTCAAGGATCATCCATATGCCAAGATCTCCCGAACTTCTCATCGGAGTTTTACAGATCCTCTACATGGACGACACTATCCCTCGTAAATCAAAGGGGGATAGCAGTCACAAGCTATTGAATTTGATGGCTGTGTGCAAATCTTTCAATCAGGTAGTCCAAAACACTTCTGCTTTCTAGACGTCGACCTAATTGTGTCAGGTTCGAACCATACGGAATACAGAAGGGCAGGAAGCAGGTTGGATCGAATGGATAGGAAAGCACATCACAAAGAGCGGGGAGCTACCTTTTCGAGTCTTCTTCGTTCTGAGCTCCCTCTCGCCCAGAAAGATCTACCCAATCTTACTTCCAACATCTCCCCGCTGGGCGCATCTCACAATCACCCCCTTGGCCATTTTCAATGAACCATGCAACGATCCCAACGTCCTCCAACGGCTTTTCGATGCGCCAATCCCCCAGTTTCTCTCTCTATCCGTTCGAGGACTCGGGGAGTGGGTCGATGCGATCTTTGACATCGGTACCGTGTTTCGTCACGCTCCAAAACTGGTGGAACTGGAGTGGCACGATAGATTTATGGTGTTTCGTCCGGATGATGGAGAGACTGGACATGCCAAAGAATACGTACGATTCAAATCCATGCAGAGCGGCACGTATGACCTTGCCCAATATACCCTGGAGGTCCTCTCCATTCAGGGGATGACTCCTCCCATCACCTTAGAATCTATGGTGAGGCATCGGCTGCGCCTCCTCTCATTGGGCGGTTCCTGCCAACCCTGGTCCTTCTTCGAGAGATGGCAGCTTCCTGTTCTGGAAGAACTCCACACATCAGGCAACCCTTACCACCAAGAAAGGGGACTGGTTTCCCCCACCTTCCCTGCACCGAAAAAGATTGAGTGGTTCGACGCTGAATCAGATCCCACTCCGGCAGATAATCAAAGCAACAACTTCTTGCTCGGCGGAGTCCTCGCCGCTTCACCGAGCTCCAGTCCTTATTCATTTTCACTCAAAACCCATATATCCTTTCTTATCTTACTGTCAGGAAGGCGCGCGGGCAGCCAACGGACCGCATATCGCCGTTCCTTACGATCGACGACGCAACTGGGGCCCCTAAATACTGTCCCAACCTTCAGGAGCTCCGTCTGCAGGAGGCAGGCTTTGGCGAGCTTGAACGATTGGCTGAGCTCCGCCCACGGTTGGAGAAAGTAGAGTTGGTTGCCTTGAGGCATAATTCGATATCTCCTTCACCGCTGGAAGAAGATCGGGCACGACTAGAGAGGGTGAAGGAGCGTGTGGAAGTGATCTTTCAGGAGTGGGTTTCTTAACGAGGACATGTAGTTCCTGGCTCTTTCTCGATCTTTACACATTGGCTCCTGTGTCATGTATAAAACCATCCGCCTTTATTGGAATCGAAGAGTTGTGGTGGGATGTCAGATTTGAAGCAAAACATCGCTTGCTTAGCTTGCTATGGATCTGCCTCAGAAGTTTACATATAAAGGACAATTGGTGGTAAACTAAGGGTGAGAGCTAGTTCTGCCTGTGGGCCTTGGAGTTCATCAATAGTTCGCTGAGGATATACTCCAAGAAGCAAGAAGCGTTCTGGTTTGACGCATAGTGATGTGAGACTTCTTTCAGAGCTGCTAGAATTTCCCTTACCGGGAGTAAAGTTCCAAGCCTTGGTGGCCATTTTCATGGGTTGGACTTTGGCATAACACCGACAGGAGATGGCACATAGAGCAACAATGGATGACAATACAGATGCGACAGAAGAGCAGGCAGGTGCACTCTGAGAATATAAACGGAGGAAGAAAGGGCGAATAAGAGTGAGGATGTCGTTTACTTTCCCTTCTTTGGTGGTTCGGCTGCCTTGACCTTGGCAGTACCGCGGAACTGAAAAAGGCGAAAAAATCAGTCAAGAGTTTCGATATAACGCTAGTGTCATGGCGGCGAACCTTCTTCTGACGATTCTTCCTCTCCTTCCGCAGCTTTCTCGTTGGTCGCTCGGCCTTCTTTGCCAATCCGTCCTGAAATGGAAAGGGATAGATATGCGAGGATCAGCGAAACGACAGCCAAGATCACGCAGCTGAAATACCGTACTCTTATCAGTCTGTACTTGGGCTCAAACCGCTTCTGAGCCTCTTCGCTGTCGTAAATGAGAGCGAATCCAGTGCTTCGTCCACCACCGAAAGCTGTCCGGAAACCGAACACGACGACACGGTCCTTGTCGGTCTTGAACTTTTCTGCGAGCTTATCCTTGAGCTCAGCCTTGGGTACGTTGGCACGGTTGGGATGGATGACGTCGAGAACGAATTGCCGGCGCTGAAGCAACCGGTTGTTCATGTATTTGCGGGATCGTAGAGTTACAGTTCCTTCCGACTGGCAAAAGCATCTATGTCAGCTGGCGGTAGTGGTCGTGAGCGAGAATGTGCACACCATGATGGGCAAGGCGTAATCGAGAGAGTGTCGGGTCTTGAAGGGAAACGCCTGGCCTGGAAGTTGTAATCTCGACTAGGGAAGAGGTTATAGAGGGGAACGCAAAACTGTTGATTCCCTGAGCGCGTCGAAAGCCACTCGCGTCAATACGAGCAAACCCTTGAAAGCGAACCGCGAGAGTACATTCGCGGAGATACGGTTCTTGCAATCTCCGCTTCTCCCCGCGACGCAGGATCGACTTTCATCCGCTGCTTCTAGACTGAGATGCAGTCGTCCTCTTTCAGCAACTTTGCAAAGGCATCAGCGTACTCCGCTCCCCCAGACCACTCCAACCCGATGTCAAGCACACCTACACGACCCGCGTTTCCAGCCCACCAGTCCTCCAACTTTGTCTCACCACAGGGCGGATCCAGTGGTTACGCTTCGACATCGTACCAAGCGGGAGGCATACCTGACTGGGGGAACTCTGCAGGAAGTGGTGGCTCCGGGGGACTTGGTCATGATGCAGAAGCGCAGGAAGGCAGAATCAACGAATGGGAGACCAGGTTTGGCTGGAGGGTGGACGTCATCGCTGCGACTGCGTATCTCGGGGGCCCAATAACGGGTACGTTGTATGCTGCTAGACAGTCTCTAGACGATCGTTGAACTCGCCCTACAACACTCTAGCTCTAATATTCCTCATCCTTGAGACACACTCCGACTACATTCGGTTCCACAGTACGTGCTCTTGCGGCGCAGCTACCGCACGCCTAGAAGCTGACGTCCTGCGTGCCCTCTGACAGGTTATCAATCCGCCCTATTGACAACGCCACTCATTCTCCTTCGCCTATTCTTGGGACTTGTACACTTCCCGGGGTTCTTCTTGACGTTGCTCACCCTGTTCATCGTGGGTTCGATCCTCTTCATGGCGTGAGTTGACCAGACGTTTGGCCCCTGTCTTGTCGTTCAAACTGAAACGGTCATTTCTCCAGATACCGAGCCTACCAAGATGCAAGCCAAGGTTCTTTGGAACGATACCACCTTCCTTTCATTGGAGAATTTGCCGATAGATGGGTGGGAGAGGAGTAGAACACAATCGTCGCAGCCTCATACGCTTAGCCTTGCACATCCGTCCGACATTCTGCATTAATGTTATCTCTTTTGTGATTTACCCGGTCCTCCTGTCTTCTCCTTGTAAGACCTTCTACTCCTGGAAGTGCCATCCACTCGCAGCGTATTCTTGGGCAATGTCGCCATACCCGAGAATAGTTACTTCTCACGCGGGGATTTGTGTTTGGGCTGCGTCGGTCCTCCAGCGCGAACGACAACAGTGACAGCCGGTCTCCAATGACCTCACGAAGAAATGTAGCATTCTCAGTGTCCAGCTCTATCCTGCTATGGGCGTTGACCATCCTAGTCGCAATTACACCCTGGGTGAGTCTCGAATTTGCTTCCGTGTCTTAGCAACTGAGGGCGTCTCGAGTGATCGACCACCGGTTGCTCAAGCACTACGTATTGGTTGGTCTTCAGTACCGTGAAATCTTCCATCCTAATCCTATCGAGTGAAATAGAACCAAGCTCAACTCCATTTTGCTTGACAGTCTGTACAACCTGTAAATGCTGGCCTCACCAACTCGTATTGGGAAGGGGTCTACCTTTGTAAATGTGAGCACTCCAGGCTCCGGATTCTCTAAAAGTGGAAGGAACGTGCGTTTAGAACTCGCTGTCGTCTTTATAGGCATTTGTTTCGGCGCGAACTACACCATCCTGCCGATCTACAAGCCAACCAACCCGGAGAAGCCATGTCTTACTTGCACAAAGCAGTGGTGTTTGGACCAAAAACTGCCCATTTGCGTTGGGGCTGACATTGGCGGCACTAATCCTGATACCGGAACTGGCAAAGAAGGGGATGTCGAGGGTCGGTGCTTCCGTGAGTGACCAGGACTTTTGTCCAAGCTGTTCACACTCACACCTCTTTCCACCAGAACGATATTTCCCGCGAGATCAGATTGTTGTTACGCTTTTTATAATTGTCGTCGTTGGCCTCTTGTTAGCGGCAGCAGTCCGGCGGCGAATGGAACGTACAGGTTATAGCTTTGGCAACGCACCGAGGTCAGGAACGCGATGGCGCGAGGTGCGTGAACGAATGATCATTTGGATCCATAAGATTTTCTAACTCGCAACTTTTGCTCTCACTTGATAGATGTTCTTCCCGGCTCGACCTGCACCTCCTGCCTCACCACTCTTTGACCTTGATCGTCAGCCAAGCCCGACCATGTCGCCTTCGAATTCAAGAGGCTATTCTGTAGTCTCTAGAGAAGGGCGATAATATATTCTCCTCCTGCCAAGCGTCTAGCCACTCCTTTTGACCGTTTCTTGGGGATAGTCGGGGCATCCACCCCTTTCTCAGAGAATCTAGCGTTCCATTGTTGTCACCTTGACCCTTGTGTAAATCTCAAGAACCTCTGTTCCTTTCAGCAATCCGTAAGGTTACGCTTCTCGTTTTGCGGGTGCCGATCTGCTGCAGTGGAAGTCTATGATGCTATCGTGCCAAGTGCCTTTGAACCGCGGAATCATTCGCGATCCCCGGCCCGAGCACGGTTTACGTCCAACTTCACCTCAGCAGCCCCCCGACTGACCTTCTTCCTAAGAGACCCACTTGAGCATCAGCCCTACCTTATTCAGCTACTTTTTCAGAGTCTTAAGAGCAGCACAATTATTGAGATGTCTGTCGGCTCAATGGCGCCTCCCCGAGTCTTGATTTCGGTGTGCCATCTTAATATCGAGAATAGGGGAACTTATCCTCATGCCCGACCCATAGAATGACGATGGACCTCCAGGAAAGGAGTCACCGTACGTCTTTGGTTTGTACATGACGTTGACGCATACCCTAGGTGAGTCCGAGCTGATGTCCGGCTGATGGTTCTCACCATCCCGCGGCTTCTATAACAAAGGGTGGGATGTCAAGGTGGTCGTTCCGTCATCTCAAAAGAGCTGGATAGTAAGTTCTTACTCCTACGGGCTACCGTAGATCGTACTCAGAGCCTTGGTTGCGGCGTAGGGGAAAGCGTACCAGATCAAGGATATCATCAAAGGTGCGCTAGGAGCTGAGGATTCATGGAGCGATTTCATCTGACCCTTCTATTCAAGGGGCATATTACTATCCTAAGGCTCCTGGTAAGGCCCCCTGGTCGCCTGGAGCGTCGCGTCTTAGAGCATAACCGGTTGTTTTGACAGACGGTAAAGGTGAGACCTCCGAATTCCCGAGGCCGCTTAAGGAAGGAGAAGTTGGAGAGTGGATACTACTTGACGGAGTAAGGGACAATTTTTCCCGCTGACCATGGGGTAATAGATCAAGATCCTGACCCCAAACAGACTCCAGCGACCTGCACGAACATTGCCCTCCATAATCTTTACCCTGGCCAGATTGACTTGGTAATTTCCGGACCAAATTATGGACGCAATACTTCCTGTGAGCTGCGTCACTATATTAGAACACACGGTCGGTTCATGACTCGAGGGTGTTTCATATTCAGCGGCGTTCTCGCTATCCTCGGGTACCATCGGAGCCGCTTTATCCGCCTGTCTCTCGAAGACAAGAGCAATAGCTTTGAGTTTTGTAAGTCAATGGCTGACGTTTGATTACTTCCCACTTAGCTCGGATTAGGCTTACGATACGGTGCAGGGCACCTTCCGCGACGTAGAACGAGCCGACCTCGGAGACTATGCTAACACATTAGGGGCAAAGATCATACAGAAACTATGGGAAGATTGGGGGAGGGACGAAGAGGGTATTCGAAACGGGGAGGTTGATCTATATAATGGTGCGTGTCCCGTGTCGTCGTTCTACGGGAGTGTCTGTTGAAACGATCCTGGGCCCAGTGAACATCCCTATTGTCAATGAGCTGCGGCAGCCCGAAGGGCTTGAAATACTCTGGACACGTATATGGAGGAACAGCTATGGACAAGTACATCTTCTGTGACATATGCGCAAAGTAGACGTAGACTCTGACCTCATTGTGTTGGACCAGCTCTTCAAACGGAAAGAGGATGGGAGAAAGACTGAAGTAATCCGGGAAGCTGGTCCAGATGCACCACCCGAGCCTCCTACCTCGATCAAGACATCTCCATCAGACTCAGAACTACCTGAAACATCGAGCGCTTTAGTCTTCCAGTTCGCGCCTCGGATCGACGCTTTGGTCAACCCCCCGCTTGAAATGCTTCCCCATGGGTCGGACGGCTGGGCTATGCATTACAGGAAGGCGAGCGTGACTCCACTACGTGCATCCTTTGCGGAACCACTGTTAGAGAGCTTATGCCTTGCAACGGAGAGGGGAACGGAGGGGCTGGGACCGGGTCGTGAATTCAAGCCTTAGTCAGACTGCGCCGGATGATCGGTAATACACAGTGCACCCCTGCCCTTTCAAGATACGTGCTCTTATCGCAAGCCTTCATAATTTCTGTGGATGTTTCAATTTAAATCACGCGTTACCGCACAAGGAAATCCACGCATTACGAAGGTTGACGGTAGCTATGACGCATATGATTTGTTGAGATAGGTTAAACAAATTACGAGACATGGGTCTGGACTTGGGAGGCATGTAACGACAGAAAGAGGATGAGGGGCACATGCGCTCGGTAGTTACATGGGAACAGCTTGAACGGGAATAATGCGGGGACAAGCGACCAAGCGAGGGTCAAAGCTATCACCGAGGTGTCGGTCAGCTTGAAATGTGAGATACAAGAAACGTCGACAATCACCTTCTTCAGAGCAGCAATAGTTTTCAGTTCTTCGGGTCCAGGTGCGTAAGAGCTTCCGCAGAGTGTCTCGGACGAGGATGTGTTCGTGGAAGAAGACGGTGATTGGGAGGTGGAGATGGTGGAAGATGATTGAGACGGGGGTTCAGATTTTTGGCCAGCGCTGTCCATGCTGAGAGAGTGTGAAGAGAAAGGGTATGGGTTGTTGGGGCGGGTTGGATGTAGAAGGGAGACGACGAGCAACGGTGGATAGTGGGGTATCTGATATGACCGGGCATTCCTCGACCGAACCATTATATACCATTCCTCGTCCAGCCTAGCAGATACAAAAATCACCCGGTGCCTTGATTCGGAGCAGGTGGACAAAGGTTAGGCAGATCTCGGCTACGCTCCGGGGTTCGGCAACAATTGTGTGGGCTTGTGGTCTTAAGAAGGCGGCAAAGCTGACACAAATCCCCTTGGAAAAGGAGATTGTGGCACATGGAAGAGACACTTTCAGGCAAGTGTCACTGGTGGCCGCGTTAAGCCGCGTGCCAGGCGAGACATCCGGAAACGCCACCAGAGACGCCAGGATAGCAAATCAGCGCAAGAAACGCGGACTGGAGCGCTCCCAGGAACAGGCGCGGCCGGGTTTGAGGTCCAAGGGCAAGAGTTCATCGAACGATCCATTTGGGGCGCTCAAGGTCGACAGATCAATCGAGCGGAAAGATGATGAGACATGGGCCCTGTTTCACTCATCAGCAACGGGCCACCGCGGAGCAGCCGCATTTTAACTCCGTTCTGCAACTTCCGTTCTGGCCGGGTGCAGCTCCCAGTCCTGAGTCCCAGGAACGCGTTTGCTCGACCCTATAGCAGCGCCGCAAGCGATCAAGGCAGAGAATCAAGGCATTATGATCCCTCTCAAATCCCTCTTGCCAACTTTCCTCCTGGTATCAATACATAAATAGTGATGGTAGAACAGACACAATAAACTCTAACGAGCGCTATATACTCGTAAACAAGGCCCAAACACCTTTGGCGAACCCAACAATTTCATCCGCCCCAAGTTTACTTTCACCAAAGATTCGGTCCACGAAGGTAATCGGCACTTCGCCAACCGTGTAACCCATCGCGCGAGCTCGGGCCATCATTTCCATTTGGAAAACGTATCCTTTTGATTGGACTTGAGAGATGACGTTTCGGAGGACGTCACGGCGGTATAACCTACAACGTGGAAGCAGGTCGCCGATCAGCTTTCGAATGGAAAGCGCCAATAGGGGAGCGACGATACTGACCTGAAACTGCCGGTCAAGTCGCTAACACCGGGATTTAACACGGTGTCGGCGAAGAAGTTTGCTCCGCGACTGATGACCTTCCGCTTAAGGTCCCATCCGTAGACACCGCCTGGGGTAACATGGCTGCCACGGATCTCAGGCGTCGTGGAGCTGCGGTACCGCGTTCCTGTCACGATGTCAAGGTTGTACTGTTGCTGGAGCCTAGAAAAGTGTATAATAATCTATCAGATGAATGAGATAACAGCCCGGCGAAAAAGGGATTTACTTGATAAATTGTGGGATGAACTTCGGCTGAAAAGAGTGAAGAATCGAACGTTAGTACACGCGTGCACATCGCTGCCTCGTTGAGACTTACGTGGTGCGAAAAGTCGGCGTCCATGATGATGACGAAGTTGCCAGAGCAGAAGTTGAGGCCGTGGATGTAGGCCGTTCTGAAGGCGAGAAGAATGGTTAGGCGCCTTGCAAGCAACGCGACGCATGACAAATGGAACCTACCCAAGGCCAAGCTTTCCTGCTCTGGGTTTTAATAACTAAGAGAGTATAGCCATATTTAGTTGGCTCGACGTTTTCGGCGCGGGGGAGCACGCACTATCCGGTCCTCGCCATAAACTCCAATCAACTGCTTTGCCACTTCTTGCGTCCCGTCTGGCGACGCGTCATCAACGATAATTATTTCCCAGTCAAGTTCACTAACGAAAAAAAGCCAATCCCACCGTCAGCCTCCCGCATGAGGAACAGAACAATCTTCTGAGCGCCTCACTTTTCGGTAAAAGTCTTTGCGATGAGCCAAATAATAATTGGCAAGTTCTTCCGTTCGTTGTACGTCGGTAAGATGACAGAGTATTTCAGACCTGTGGTTATCTGTGTCATTTCGAAAGGCGATGCCATTCTTGTGAGAGAAGGAAACAGTGTTCTTTTGTATGTGCTTGCACAACGTGGAAGTGGGGAACCCGCCACGACCGGATTATGTCATCCACAAATAGCAACAAGCCGTCGGCACAGCGACCGCGAACGCGGCGATTTCATTGCAACCACACAAGCCTCAACGAAAAGCGAGGTGCTATAGGAACCAGTCGTGAAATAGCAAGACAAAAAAAAACTCCCCATGAGAAGAATAAACTACTTGTACAAAGCGCTGCAGTCCGTTGATCCACTAGGTGCCCCAGATGTAAGTAAGTTGTAGGAGTTAAGAATTGGAAAACAAGAAAAATATAACGACCCAAATCGTAAAAACCGTGAAGAGCGTCAAAAAAAAAGGGTGAAGGGGGTCGTTCCAGGTGGAAAAAAGTAGTGGGGAGGAGGGGATGATGGGATGATGAAATTTCCAGTAGAGAAGGGATAATGCCAAAAAAAAGAAAGAAATACAAAAAGAATCGACTCAAAACCGACGTGAATTTTCCTGATTTTAAGAACCCCGATACGGGTTGAATTCGTCCGACTCAAATTGGGAATTTCGTACGTGTATCGACCACTGTCGACCTTGGGCTGGTGCTGGTGGCGGAGCCTGGCTGTTATTGCTTTCGTTGCTCCTTCCACCGGGTCTCACCCTCCTTCCGATCGAGCTGAAGAACCCGTTTCCAGCAGCACCTGCGCTCTCCGTTTCCGACGACTCCTGCCGTTGATGATGCTGCTGGGCTGGCACGGGAGGACCCGACGGCGCTGGTCGCCTAGGCTGCTCGTGCTCCAATTCGGGTTCGTCGAACCCTTGAATCGTGTGCACGCTGTTGGTCAAGCCGAGGCTCGCGCCGACCAGGGGCTGAGTCGGCTGAGGACTCTGCGAAGGGGATTCCATCGGAGACCGGATTCCGTAGGGTGACGTCGAAGGGATCGGTGGGCTGGAGAACTGCCTTGCTTCGTGGCTCGAGGAATGTGCGTACCCGCTGTGACCGGGAGTGGGCATCGTTAGCGGAGTGTAGTCCCTGCTTGCGAGGGCAGCCTTTTCCGACGCTGCGTCGGGCCAAGTGGGCGGGGAAACTTGCGCGGAGCCAGGTAGTTGATCTGCTGAGGTGCGTCGGGAAGACGGTGGTCGTCCGTAGGGATCCATCTGCACTGGGTACGTCGCTGGGTCGTCCGGGTTGTAATATCCAGCACGCGAGCCCGTAAAGCTGCTGCGACTCCTGTTCCCTTCGTTCGAAGATCGTCCGTACGGCACGGCCGACGGCGCACTGGTGACGGTGGCGGCGGTGTTGTTCGTGAGCGGTGGGGGCTTAGACTGGAAGTACTCGATCGTGGACGGAAGCGGTTCGGCTAGGACGGGCGTCTTTTGCTTGCGACTGGGTTTCGACGAGCGAGTGCGGGTGGACTGCTGCTCCGCGCTGTAGCCGGCAGCTGACGATCGGCCGTCGCTCCTAGACGGGCTGAAGGGCATTTCCGGATCGCTGGTCACGGTGGTTTCGACCGGTGGGAGGAAGAACGGCGTGATGTTATCCGCGGTCGACGGGATTCCCAGCAGCTTTTTCGAAAAGCTGCTTGAGCCAGAGTGATCCTTCTTGTGACCTTGGGTGCCCGATCGCTTCGCAGGGTACGATGAGGGCGGGGACGAAGGGAAGTACATCACCGGTTGGTGAGGCTGCGTGGTTTCGAACGAGCGGTTACGCCGTTGGCCGTCGTAAGGAGATTTGTGTCCATCTGGCGTGTAAGAAGGATAGCTGGCTGGCAACGTCGACGTCGGACTCATCATCATATCCCTGTCCTTTGCTGGATCGCCCATAACGCTGTCCGATCCATACGACGTTCCACCCCCTCGACTCGGGGCATGTCCGACGGGTACTTCCTTCGACCACTTGGCGATGTACTGCTTCGATGGTGCTTGGCTCGACCGAGTGCTGTGTCGTTTACGAAGGAACCACCACCCAAGGATCAATCCTGCCGTTAAAAAGCCGAGTCCGCCGACGACTCCTCCAACGATAGCACCAATGTTGGCGGAGCTGCCTGCGGCGGCTGAAGCGGTCGCGGTGGGCGTTGCTGCCGAAGTAGTTCCGGAAGCCAGAGCCCCATTGGAGCTTGTAACATCGGGGAGACCTACAACATCGCCGGCCCTCAGTAGTCATTCCCCAGAAGAACCTTCGGTAAGACAGAGAGAGAAACGTACGTTGACCAGCCACTGAGAACGCGAGCGTATTGTTGAACGAAACGCCGAGCTGCTGCGTCGGATCCTGGTACATCCACCGTGGTATCGCGGTCCCCTGTAAATCCACGCCGTGATGGGCGCTTAGTCAATAAAAACGGGAATGCGGCATAGCGTGGCTTCCGCGCAAGGGCCGTACCGGAGGGATGTCAAACTTGTAACTAAGGCGGAGCGAAAAAGCGAACAATCGTGTCAATCGCGCGGATTGGGCATTGGGGGGAGGAGGGGGAGGGGTGGGCTTACTTGGCTACGGTGACTACTGTGGGATCACACTCTAACTTCCAGACAGGCCATCTAAAAGTGATGGTAATAAAATGTTAATGAGAGCCCCACAGAGATGAGTAGCGTGATGAGCGATACGCACGTTACCCAAGCCTCTCCCTGACAAGCTGCACAGGCGCTGACGGCTGTATACACGACGCTCGAACTGCAGGGAAGGACCGCCAGAGTCAGATACGACTCAGACGAGAGAGAGAATGTGTATGCATACCATAGACAGAGATTAGTCTGGTTCTCGTTGGGACCGTCATACGTGTTTCCGGAAGGGAGCGCAGGAATATTCCAATCTGGACCATATGACCTCTCTGTGAGCAATTCTCCGCCGGCATACCCGATCAGAGACACGGCAGCACGCACATCCAGTTCCACAGGCTCCTTCGAGGTATGCAGCGACCAGACATGGGGACTGCGTCCGGGAGTTGTTCATCCACCCGAAATTGTCTTGACACACCGCTTCAGTCTGGGCAAAAACCAAGGCGAAGTTCGTTCGTTCTATCAGCACATCGGCCGCCAATGCCCTCCCCACTTGCACCAGATCGCAAGTTGCACATACCGAAGGTTCTAAGGCAGCGTTGAGGCCATTGATGAAGAAGAGGATGCACCACAGCGAGAGCGGGAGAGTCAGAGAGAACCTCATTGTTCGCATGTCTCAAGGACGGGTTGGTGGTCGGTCGGTCCCACAGGAACCAAGAGGAAGAGCGAGAAACGAACGAGATCGAGACGCTCTTGCTCACTGCCGCCGAGGACGGGGTGCCAGAGTCTCTAGGTTGGTGGGGGGAAGGTCGAGAAAGGCGCAAGCAGCAGTCGGGGGATGGGAGAAGAGGAACAAAACGCCGAATGGCTATGCGCGGGGCCCATGCCGGGTTATCGAGAGCACACACCGCACGTGGAAGGCCGATTTCCCAAATCAGTAACGTCTCAGTCACACACACTTGATGGAATAACCTTGTACTGCCATTTGGCCTGTACCACACCTTCCTGACGAGGCCACAAGGACACTACATGGACGTCAAACTGTGGCGTTTGTGCCTGAGAACAGAATGCCAAGGACCGTCCACATTCCTCGTTGTCCCAATTGTCCGGCTTGCCCTCTCACCATATCGATCATGGGTAAACTTATAAATAGAGTTGCTGCGGGCCGATGTCTCGCTTTGGGATGTGGATTCGGGAATCTAGGAATGGCCTGTCACTGAAATCTCCGAGGGGCTCGATAGAAGCAACGTCTTACTTATCGCAAACCAAACAATCCAAACCAATTTAGCGGATCGGACGGCGCACAGAGTTCACACCCGAGACTCGGCAACTATATTCCGCCAAAGGTCATCTTGGGCTTCAAATGCCTTCGGCCTCCACGGACCACGAGTAATCGGGAGCTGTAGAACACCCACCCGTGCTTATTCGGGGTGACATAATCACGTATGGCAGCAACAAACACGAGGGACGTCCCAGGATCGAGGTGGCAAGAGTCTCGTTTTGCCACTCACTGCTGTTCTTCCTCTTTCCTTCGCCGTTCCTCTCTTTCCTTTCATGTTATTGGACATCAACTGCAGAAAGCGCAAATCACGACTCTGGCCACCAAAACCCCAACAGAGTCAGCGAATCAAATCACCTAGCGTTCTTCATGTTACCGGGGCTCGATGAACAAACAAGAGAGAGTCTCAGGGGTCGATTCGGACTCCGATCGACGTGGTAAAGATCAGCCTCTTTTTGACATTCGTACCTGGACTGCTGGCCTTGCTGTCTCTTTCGTCGTTCCTTTCGTTCCTTTCATTTTCTTGGACGTCAACGCATATCTCGACTCCGGCCACCAAAGACCGACAAAGTCAGCGAATCAAATCACTTAGCCTTTCTTCATGCTACCGGGACTTGATGAAGTCCGTCATCGTCAGACGTGGGCAGGACGCCGCTTTGTACTAGAAGCCATCAAATATATCGTGGTAGCATGCACAGTTACCATCTGCGCGTTCATGTTCATGTCGCCTCTGGGTAATCAACGAAGCTACTACGACCCTGCCAATGCCGTGCCCGAATCACAGGCCGCTCGCCACGAAATTTCGGCGTTCGACCCGTCTTTACTGGATTCGCGGCATTATGTCAAGGGACCGGCCACAGGGAGATTCAGAGGTGTGTATGTATGCCGCGTTGCATTCGAGGATGTTGCTCACGAAACGCGCACAGATAATCTCAAAGAGGAATTCCAGTATGTTACTGCATGGAACTATGCCGGAATGAGTGAGTCTCGTCTGGCACTGGTCTATAACTGCGCATTGCACTCCGTCTGATGTCTCTCGTGCCATAGCGAATGAATTCATGATCTACGTACGTTGCTCACCATTAGCGAATCGAAGGGCTCCTCAACTAATCACCCCCTCCCGGGTCATAGATCAACCTACTCTTCCTCGCATACATGTCTCACCGCATTCCAATCCTTCCACCATTTATGCCTGCAAGCAGTCATATCGGCCGCAACGGACCAGTCCTGCAATTCAGCGACGTCTACGACCTCCCCCGTCTTCGCGAAGCGCTCAACTGGCCCATCCTCGAGTGGTCGGATGTAAAGAAAGCCAAATACAACGAAACCTTCGACTCTCATAATTCTGAAATGGAAGGAGTGGAGAAAGAGGTGCTTGGCTGTTGGGGAGCACAGCAAGCGTTCGACAAGAATAATCGCCCAACTCACTCTGTGACCCCAGGCTTTCTCAATCTTGGTAAGAGGTTCAAACTTTGACTTTGGTGCGAGCCACAAAGTTAAACGCCCCTCCTTGCTCTTGCCCTGACGACGCCGCGAGTACAGAAGTCGTCTACACTCCCGTCCCATTCTTCACCAAGCTCCAACCGAAATACCCACCAGACACGCACGTCTCCTTCTCCGGCTTAGCCAGCGTCCTCCGACCTGTAGGCCGAGCCGAGGCTCTCGCAGCACCCTCAGCGAAGAACCACACGTCGTTCATCCCGCACCTCAAGGACCAATTCCACCCGCCAGACGAGCAGCTCGGGTGCTTCGACAACATGTACTTTGTAGGGTCGAAAGATACGTTCGAGTGGCAAGAGCGACACGGACCAGCCTGGAATCTCGTAGGAACGGAGGCGAAGTTCAATCCAAAGCTGTACGAACTCACGTCGAGTTATTTGCGGAAGGTGTTTGGGGGAGAGGAAATTCCTTTGGTACGTCCTGCCCAAAGTTTGCCGAGGAAACCAGCTGACACCAAACTTTTCTCGGACCCGCGCGTCTGCAGTACATCGCAGTTCACATTCGTCGAACGGACTTCAAGGCTGCGTAAGCATCTGATGGATTTATCACCCTCCACTAGGAAACGCATTGCTTACTCATCCCCTCCATTAATTTTTGCAGGTGCAAGGGAGCAGCTATTAAGGACTGCTTTGCTTCACTATCTGATTATGGCGAACGGGTAAAACAAGTCCAGGAGGAGCTTCGTCAGCGATACGGTTCGACCTCACCTCGAGGGAAGGTCACCGAGGTGCTAGTCTCGAGCGACGAAGACGATCCAGAGTTCTGGAAGGATGTACGGGACCTTGGGTGGAAATACGTAGATCATGAAGCAATGGAGACGGTGAATAATCATGGTTTATGGTGAGTAAGCTGGATATTGTGGAGGTCGATCAAGGTCACCAGAATAAGTGAAATTGACCTTTCGGCACTCTTTTCGCGCTTCCAGGTACCCGGCTTTATTGGATATCGTCATTCATTCTCGTGCAGCAGGATTCGTTGGCACAGATAGATCGACGATGAGTTTGGTTGCCGCGAGGCGTGTGAACGACTGGCATGGAGGAGCGACGCGACAGGTGTCGTGGGGCAAGAAATAGATCTATAGAGCACGGACGCTACGGACTTCTTCTAAACTGGCAAAACAAAATCCCAGAAAAAGGTTTCCCATCGGTATTTGTAGACTTCACCTCGATCTATTTTACGGTTACTTTGTACTTTTGAGCTTTTCGAGGGAATTATGTAATCCCATACTGTATGGTAGTTCTACTTAGCTTGGACCACCCACTGCTTTGTAATGGTGCCTCTCACTGCCACATCGCGTTTGCATCTCGCCTTCCTACTGCGGTTTGGGTTGGGGGGTCTTAGAGCCCGATGCCAAGCCTGAAGCGGTATAACCGGAGATCGTGGGTGGAGGAGGGAATTACGGGGTAGTTACACCCGGACGCGCGTGGAAACGCCAAATCGACGCCCCATACACGACATCACGAAATTCTCTGGGGGTCGTCCGGTTTTTGTTTTTTTTATCTTCTCGTCTGCACCCAGCAACCTTGTACAACAAACCCATATAACAAGAACATTAATACCGACTAGGATTTACTCTCACTCTCACAAAACGCCCCTCGAGCTATTATTGGACCAGGCACCGACAAAAAAGCAAATGGTTGGGGACGACGCCAAACTCCAAAATTCGCCTCCTGTGAAGGTGGCCATTATCGGTAGCGGCCTAGCAGGTCTCAGCGCTGCCTACTATCTATCCAAAGAAAATCAGAAGCGTCTTCATGGGGCAGAAGGACCGTTATTTGAAGTGCATCTGTTTGAAAAAGTGCGCGTCCCGATTGGTCCACTTGCACCTTCATCCGAGGGTATACGTGCACGCTAACCATCCATCATATCGCAAATAGGCTGCTACTCTTGGAATGGACTCTGCATCCATATCTGTCCCTCTGAAGGACGGTAAACTTGTTCGAGTTGACGTACCGATGCGGTCGTTTCAAGAAGGTGAGCTCGGACTACTCGGATGTCGCCTTTCCCCTAGGCGTCGCCGGCGCACAGTTAGAGCTGACAAGCATTTCGTAGCCTACTATTCCAACCTCGTCAAACTCTACCGCGAAATCGGTGTTGGATTCCGAGCGGCACACTTTAACTACTCTTTCT
>KN823036.1:65839-96462 GCA_000827465.1 Tulasnella calospora MUT 4182 | reverse complement strand
CGTGCTTCATCGGGAGTTCGCTTGATGCGGAAGCGTGGAAACGGCAGGCGCTTAACCTGAGAGACCAAACTGGGACTTATTCGGAGCACTGCTCCCGACGTGCGCAGAATCCTGCCTGTTTTGGCCAAGGTTCCTGCGCCCTTGAGCTTCCCCGGAATAATTCGCACATCATATTCCGAAAATCTGGCGCGGGCCGTACCATGGGGATCTGCGAAAGAAAGCGCTTCGGGGAGCGCGCGCGAGGATCAGCGTCAGGGTTCTTGGGTGCGCTGTGCATTGGGACCTTGTTTCTTCGATAGCAAATGCCTCGGACAGCTGTGAGCCTCTAACCCGCCCCAAACAAACAGGTTTATCCTATCTCAGCCGTTCCCAAATCATTTAAGCAGGCACACTCAGGCTTCCGGATTTGCATACCCTGCTCCAGGACAGTACTTAACCATCCCCCTCCTCCCGCCACCCATTTTCTCCATCCCCTCCTCCACTCTCCAACGCCTCCCCGTCGTGCTCGAGCAGTCTATCATCGTTTGTCCGCTCATCGATCGATCAGGTATGTCCCAGCCTCCACTCGCTTCTGCCGCTCCAAGCTGACGTTTGGCCACAACGGGACCCTGATTACCTTGGGATCGCTGCCTTCACCATCCGTGCCAGCCACAAGCAACAGATCCGACTTCTCCTTCCCGACTCGACTCTTCCTCCACATATTTTCGAGCTGCTACTACCACTACCATGCCTGCTACTCGAACTGTAGATGCAGCTTCCACAACGGGATCTCGTTCAAAGCGAACGGTCTCTTCCTCAATCGCCCCAGGTGCCTCACCGAGGAAGCAGAACACAGCTTGCGCAGCCTGTAGAAGGCGCAGGTTGGTGACGTCACACTCTATCAAGCGAAATCTGTCCTCGCTCACAAGAGATATGGTCGTATAGGGTACGATGCGATAGACGAGACGGCAACGTCGATATCTGCACTGAATGCGCTCAACGAGGTTTTGCTTGCGTGTATGTGGTGGTGGCAACCCTGTTTTTTTTTTTTACGCTTACTGACGCTGGTTTTAGTGACGATGAAAGACAAATGGGAAAGATTCTTCGTCGGGGCCGGAAAATCCAAGAGCTTGAGTAAGTTGCCTGAGGCGGAATATTTGTCTCATGATCCCGAGTTAATCGCGTCCCGGTATTTAGGGCTCTCTTTGGGCAATATCCTCCTGGAAAGCGGCCCAATCCGGACGAGGTTCGCCAGCGCCTAGCAGCGGCCGGTTCTCGGACAGTTTCGGGCTCCTCTACACAGAGCTCTCGCCCGATGAAGAGGGAGCTGACGATGGAATTCTTCTCGTCTGACTACTTCAAGTGGTTCCAAATGCACTGTAGGAACTTCTTACTACGCTTGGGTCATCATATGTGGAGGCTGACCACCAGTTTTTTGACAGTCCCCATCCTAGACCCAGCCGAGTTCATCGACCGATACGAAAAATTCGTCAACAGGGGCATCTCCCTTGGAGCAGGCGGCGAGCTTATCGCGCAAACCCTTCGGGCATGGGCAACCAGCTATGGTTTTGACGAGAACGGCGCCGATGCCCTCTATTTCCAGGAAGAGGGCGTTAAGGTCGAAGATGACGATGCGCTAGCGACCGCAGAGAAGCGGAAGGCAGCTACCAATGCGATTGTCCGAGATATCCTCGACGCTGTTGATAAAAACGCCGTTGCGCGAACGACGACTTGGGACGGTGTACGGGTCCTGCTGCTTCTTCTACCACTAACGGAAGACGTGCTCTCGCCAGGCGACAGGGTGGTAAGTCACTTCTCTCTTAAGGTTCCTTATCCCTTCTAACAACTCATGGTCGAACTAGAACCTCTACCGTTCGACGCTGAATCAAGTTTATTCACTTTCCGGTCTCGACTCGGGTAATGAAAAGTTCCCCGAATTGGACGGTCCCGTGAAAGAAATTGTACGGGCTCGCATCGTTTGGCATGCCATCGTCGACGAAGGCATCACTTCTGCATTGAATGGCAACAAGCTAATTTTGTCAGAATCCTTTTTCCTCTCCGTCAACAACCCCTTGTCTGACAAACCCTTTTACGTAGTGATCAAGACGACGCAATTTCATTCGAACCTACCCTGACATCGGAGACTTACAATGCCGCGCTTCAAAGTTGTCCCGTTACTGCTCACCTGAACTCCAACTTCACCTTCATCCCTTGTCGCCTTGCCGCAGTCTGCAGGCTGATCAACGAGTATCTCACCTCGCCCAAGGCAGAAAGACTAGCAGCTTGCGGCAAGGAGGATATCACTCAACAACGCCTGGAGCTAATCTGGTCCACGCTTGAAGAGAGCTTGAAGGAATTTGATTCCCTTCGCGGAACAGGGGATTTTGCCGACTCTGTGGAGGACGAACTCCGGGAGACGTTCGTAAGCAAGTGGCAGATTATCATATACGGGATTTGTAAGTGGTT
Organism: Tulasnella calospora MUT 4182; assembly: GCA_000827465.1. Taxonomy (NCBI): domain Eukaryota; kingdom Fungi; phylum Basidiomycota; class Agaricomycetes; order Cantharellales; family Tulasnellaceae; genus Tulasnella; species Tulasnella calospora. The sequence goes on along the minus strand of KN823036.1, from coordinate 94,017 downwards.
TTATCAACGCAACTGTCGCTATGGCATGAGGCTAACAGCGTCCTCGGCCCTCCAGATAACACAATCCGGGAGAGGCTATGGGCTCGGATCTCCCACCTGAGCGACTCCATTGGCTCTCGAAGTTCTGCGCGAATGAGGAGCATGATCAATTTACATGACATGGCAGAATCGAGGTGCAACGCCTTGGTTGCTCGCACTCTGGATGCCATTCGTCGTCACGCGGAATCGTGGTTCTTCGAGCTCGATGCGGGATTATTCGAGCCAGGGATCGTCTTTGCTGCCGAACATTTTGCCAACGATGCCGACTGTTTGGAGGAGTTTCAGTGTTGTACCGACGCGCTGCAAAGGATGCGCTGGGCGTTCTCGCAAAACGAGAACCAGGTCACGAGGCTCAATGCCCTCTGGGATGCAAGGCGCGCCGAAGAAGCCATGCGAACTCATATTCCACAACAACAACTCCCAGCCGCCCCTCTCCTTGCACCATTCGATAATAGCATGGACGGAGACTCCGGCTTTACGCTCGATAACTTCCGCCTCGTTGGCGGCTCCTCCCTCGGCAACGACGGGCTTGCATACCTCCAACTGCACCCTGCCAACAATTCCGCGAATCATCAAGGCGATCGGTACTGGCAAACAACATCTCTCCCGCATTCACCCTTGAATGTATCGATCGACGGGGCATCAGAAGGAACCAGAAAATCGAGTTCAGCCTTCTCGGGATTCGAAATTGGCGGCTCCCCGGTTTCACCAACTCATTCTGTATCCCAAGGGTCAGCTTGGAGCGACAGCCAGATAGAAGAGGGGGTACGGAGCGACGCTCGGCACCAGTTTATGGGTCGGTTCCAACCTAATGAGGATTTCCTCCCGATCACGCCGGCTATTCCCGGTTTGAGTCTCCCCTCACCAACATTCCATTCGCCATCATCCGATATTGTTCGCACCCCAGCAACGTACGGGCCGCCCATCATCAATTCTGGCCGGATGGAGTCTCCACTCCACCCGCATATTGTTGCACCCCTGGGCCAGCTGAGCGGTCATGGAGCATACCTGGACTCCGTAGTCCCCTTAACGCAGCATTCCCTTCCGGAAGCTCGTGAGATGAGAAGTACCCACAGCAGCGTCTCATCATCGTCCGTCTACCTGCAGCCATCCCTGGAGGCTCCTCTCCCCCTGTGTGACCAATCACTCGATGTTCTTCAATTCCTAGGCGCCACCAGCCTTAATTCTTATCCTAGTTCTGCCTTTTCTCTGTAATAATATTTATTGAACCATCCGTCTTTATTCCTTTATTCCCTCATCGTCGTTTTGTCTTGTTTCATTCGTATCGCTATTATCGTGTCAGGTCGTTGTACTCCTGTGTGTCTTTTCCGCTATGAGTGCTATACAATTGTTTGGTTTTTGTCGCATCCGTACGTGCCAGAACATACGGGAGGCCCCATCGGAAAGCCGGGACGGTGGACGCCTACCAGGGAAGATTAGGCTCGCATTTGATGGCGCTAAATGTCAAGGACATCCGAATTAGTGCAAACTATCGAGGCAAAGGTTGCTTGTTACCGGGAGGGCTTAGCGCACAGGGTGCAAGCCGAGAATGGGCGCCACGTTTGTGCACAACTCAGTATTACAAATGATGGAACGGCTGCTCCGTGCTAAATATACAAATTCCATGGAAATGTAGGGGGCATGGGCGAAATGCATGGCCGTTAAGCCATCGGCGGAAGAAAAGCTGAGATACAAGGGTTACCAATGGAATTGGTCCAACCAGACCTCCGAAGAAAGAGATTTTGGTGGACAAAGGTGGGCAAAGGTGCCACAAGCTCCACTTGACAACGATCCAGAACTCAACTTGTCGCCGTAGCTCTGGAGCGCGTTCTCAAGCCACTTCTGGCGGGGACGTTTACTGTCTTCGGGACATGTGTTTTTAACTTCTTACGGCCTGCGGTCTTATTCGTCGAAGATTGGTTTGCCGCTTGTTCTCCAGGGGCTTCAGTAACGTCGGTACCGTCTAGATCGTCCACGACATCCCCTGTTTGAAGTAATGGATACAAGTTAGCGCCACGACCCTTCATTACCCGAGGATTCCAAACAGAACGCACTCATATCAAGCTCAATCCCGTCGATTTGGTTATTTCCGCCCGTCTGGACGCCGCCGATACTCCCAAAATGGTTAGGATGGGGTTGATGCTGCTCTGATTGGGCACGAGCAAAGGCTTCTCTTTCTTGCTGTTGTTGCTGCAGTTGCTGTGCCCGAGTAGCAGCATCGACAGCTATCTCAACGAGAGACATTCCCGTTTTGGCTGTGCTCGTCGTACCGGTGCTGTTCACCTCAGTTTGGGAATACCGACTCGCCGGATCCGACCCTGAGACGGGAAGCGCCGATCGTGGGAAAGTCCCCGCGCCAGTCGGGCCTGCCACGTTTGGTGCGATCGTCGAGAATGACGGCCTGTTGATGCCTCCAGAGGCAGTGTCCGCGGCGGAACTAGATAGAGGGAATGAAGCAGGGAGGACACCCGATGTGGAAGGGGCGGAGACGGGGTAGCTATTTTCGGTAGAGTAGGTAAAGCTCGTCGGTCCCGTGATGAAGTCGGCCCGATAAGGACTACCCGACGACGGCGGGAATGAAGTGGATGTCAGGGAATGTCCCTGCTGGGAAGCAACACCTCCGGGCGTTGTGTTCGTATTCTGTGGGGTCATTTGCAAGAAAGGTAAGAATGCGGATGCTCCGGGTGGAACGACTGGTTCTGTAGGGTAGGACGAGGAACCGAAGACGGTGTCGTAGATGGAAGAGGATTGTGGTCTCGAGTCTACTGCGGCGGTACCAATCGTGACCGACTTCTCTGGGGCTGACATGACAGCGTGGGCGTCCGATTGAATATGGCGCCCAGTTTCGGCCAGCGGTCGTTTTGGCCGACTGGAGAGCCTTTTCGTAGATTTGTTCGCAGACGAGGTATTTGGGGCCCGGATGTCGTTCGGGTTACGGTCTGCTGAATGCGGTTCTTCAACGGCTTCGCCGTCGACGTCATCTTGGCCTCCAGGATCACTGGGTCCAGTCGTGGGGAAGGTTGCGGGGGCTGGAATGGGCTGTGGGACTCCGCCGACTGCTTGCAGCTGGCGAGTTAAGTCTAAGAGACTTGCATGATCTTCCGCAGTGTATGCGAGTCCCGGTTGTTTTGCGCTAGGTGCTGCTTCAGATGTTCCTATTGGTTCTGGGCGTCCCTCGGTCCAAGTGGGATCCAAATCTTGCGCCATCGCCTCGACGTTTTTTGCTGCAGTTAAACCACAATGCCCCTTCTCCTTATGTCTCCGGAGAGCATCTGGCCTTGCAAAAGGACGTCCGCTAAGGAAATTTTTAGCAGCAGGAATACTTCGCATTCATAATAACATACCAGAGGCAAGTGAAGTTTCGTGTTGCGGTGTGGGTCAGCTCATGACGCTTGCAATCGTGTTCGCGAACGAACGCCGCAGTGCTGAATAAATCGATGATGGTCACTCTCATGCATCCAAACTCGTGGAAACCGGGTTGGCGTCGCTCCAAACTACCAGCAGGTAGCCCACCGAGCGTAGCCAACCCGATTGGAATGATACGTACCATCCTTCCTGTGAGCAAGTGAATCGTCGTTTCCCCAGATGCGTTTTAATGTGTGCTACGGCGGCATTTCTTCTAGGGAATTTGGCATCGCACATCTTGCATTGGAACTTCTGATACGGTACTCGGCCAGGATGTGAGTTGGGAGGCGCGGATGGATCGGGATCTTCCACTGGTGGCGGCGGCGGAAGTTCAATATACAGCTCATCAATCGAACGATTCTGCAATTCGTCATCGTCGACTGCATTCGTCCGCCTGGGACGTTTGTTTGGTGGTGGCCCGTCTGATCCCGAGCTGTCGACATGGACAGCCTGTCCAAACGATCAGAAAAGTGCAAAATTTGTAAGTAAAGCTATGAGATCTCCTGTAAAAGACTTACGTCCGGTTGATCATATGAAGTGGTGTGTAGCTGAGTAGCACTCTCGGAGTCCTCCAACTCTGTTGGGATGGCGGACGGCGGAGGAAGCGGAGGTACGGTGGACGTTGAATACGAATTTTGACTGATATGGGGTGGATGAAGGTGACCTGTACCTCCTGTGGGCGAATATGGATTATGATATGGAGGTGTTAGGAAGTAAGGCATGAAGCTCGGCGCAACCATTGGGTAGGGCATGGGCACCACTGGGTAACCATAGTTCGACGGCATGAGGGGCTGTTGGACCACTTGACCATGAAACGATGCCGCCGACGTTGACTGAGCCAGGGTACCGTTTTCGTGGTCGACCTGGACATGATTTCCACCGGACGACCCGCGGTACTCGTCGTGGTCATCCCGAACATCGTCGTCTTCATCGCTCTCCACTTGCTCGTCCTCATCGTCATGCGTGGTTGGCGGATGCACGTTCAAGACTTGTCGGCTCGCTAAAGCACTCTGAGGATAGGATGTAGCGGTCTGCATTTGTATAAGGCGCGTTTCTTGTTCACCTTTGTGGCGAATCCGTTGGGGGTTGTTGGTCCTGTGGCAACGCAGTCACAACACGAACCGTGTGCCATGGCGGGTCGCCGTGCCAGCCCTTTCGGCGACCCAGAGGCCTATTGCCCATTCTCCAATGCTGTGTGCAAGGTATACAGTCCATGCTATTATAAATCAAACCAAAAAAAGTACAGGTAATGGAAATACGGCTCAGATTGCAAACTAGCTGCCTTCATCCAGCCTTAAGGCCGACGATGCTTGCCAGCGGCTTCTGCCTACGCCAAAACCTGCTGACAAGACATCTCAGCAGCTGTCGGGCTGTGCTGCTTGGTATCATCATAGCCAAAAGATTAATCAAAGGTGTTACTGTGTTCTGAGCAACGGGGATACCCTTAGTTGTCATCGACAGAAGGAAGTGATTGGCACGATTCCGCTTACCTAGTCCTGAATAATATACCCAATACCCCTCAACCTAATCGGATCTAATAGAGTCTAGCGGCGTGGCGAACTTGTCCGGGAATCAGATGACGACGCCCTGTCTGAACGTTGGGCGCGTAACATCTCCATTTCCTCTATGGCGTTGACGAGCATGTTTACTTCGTAATTCCCGTGAATAAAGCTGGAGAAGTGAAAGTTTAAGGTCGGTTAATAACTATAACCGATCTTATACAATCGCTTACCCCGAATATAACAATGTCGTCCCCGCCCAACCAAGGGCTACTGCCACAAACACCATAATGGGATTAAACTCTGAGCGGGGCTGCCATGCCGACCCTGCAACCAGACAGATCGCCACTAGAAGAACGGCGCCGAACCCGGCCAACTCCATGGTTGACTTCCTTCTGGCACGCCTGTATGCGATCCCCAAGGCATTCAGCGCTGCAGACAGGCTGTGGGACGAAAGCTCTGCTGCACAGAAATCCTCGAGTGGGATAGCCGATGATGAGCGAAGGGAAGCCGTTGAAGCCTCCAAACCTGTAGTAACACCGAATCCGTCCATCGTTAAGGGAGGGGATCTCGCCACCGGGCGCGAGTGGCGGATTTCGAGGATCGCTTCAAGTCCAAAGTGGTCCGAGTAGGAGAACGGACGGCCTGGGACTAGTCCTGTGAGTACGACTTCAGACTTTACGCAGAAGAGTTCCCAGGATGGGGACGAGGATGATGTTGAACGCGCCGACGATGCGGGAGGAGTCTGGGGCTGGCGGTAGAACACGTAGTCGAGGCGTTTGCCTTGGAACCTCTTTGCAACATCGCTGAGTGGTTTCCCGGCAGAGTACGTGTTCAGCGGTGAGTCGCACGTGATGCCATAGTCTCGGACCGCGAGCTGAGGGCTGAACACGGTCTCAGTGGGAAATAGCGAGGAGTCGTGTGACGCCATCCAGGCATCAACGAGGCCACCGTGCGAGCGGACAATGGTGATGGGTAAAGTACTGGGTATGGAGTTGAAGTCTCCTGTCTGTGAATCCCGTTGAGCTTTGGCCAGTTTGCTAAATATGGAAATACCTACAGCGATGACATATCGACCCCGCCTCGCTGATGCCCGGATCAGATTCCCGAATTGCCAGGCGCCGACAATGCGGTGAGCACGATTTGATTCTTCGCCATCATCTCCTCCCCTTGCATACATCTGAGGGAGTAGAGAGGATTAGCGCTGCGCCGCTCCACATTCTCTGTATGGGAAGGGCGAACATGAGTGTTGAAGACTTCGCATTCCCCAAGCAACGGGTGCTCCACCACGGCGCTGACGATAGACTTGCCGACGAAGAAGTCCCCACCAGCAACATCCAAGGGTGATCCGTTGAGTGAATAAGGTCTTATGGAGGTCTCGACAATTGGAAACCTTGTCAGGATTGCTAGTCCACTACCCAGGGCGCCGCTGAAGAAAAACTTGGCGTAGGGCAGTGTTTTGCTGACGCGGTTTCGGATGAGCTGAAAGTCTGCATGGACCCATAACTCTTGAAGACAGACTAGGTCGTAGTCTAAGGTCGATAACACCTCGGCGATGGCCTGAATGCGTGGTTGACGGTCCTTGGAGACGTACTTGAGACCCCTGCGAGCTATGCGTGTTAGATATCTGAGAAGAGTGCCGTTAGTGAAACACTCGCCAACAATTCAAGCTAAGGACCTTGATCTGTGAGTTAGATTGAGACATGAGTGGTGAGGAAAGGATGGGAGCGTCCGAGGGATCACCATTCAAGCCGAACAAGGCAGCCCGAAACGAAACACGATGCGTCGACAAACACGGGGTACGGGCCGAACCAAGCCGAGCCCGGACTTAGCGTTCATGCTCGGCAGTTGCATGGACGATTCGTATTTCGATGGGATAACACATGTTTTATGTGAGTAGGTGCGTTTAATTATGCTGGATACGCTTGATAAATATCTAGCATTCGGATCCCAGCCTCAACTCCGGGGAAGGTGAACCGTGAGCCTTGGAGGCGTCGAGAGGAACTCCCCTCTAACATATAACCAGGAAAGATACGGAAGTAACGGGCCTGTAGGTGAGATGGAGGTGCTTTTCACGATTGGAATGAAGACCAGATTCAACGTTCTGGAACCTCCGCTTGCTGACGTAAGACGCGTTGGGAACAAAGCGTGCCAAGCGAACAAAGACTCGGACCTTTTCCAACCGAATCAACAGGTGGTTTGCACAAAGGCCCGTCACACGACCGCCCGCCAGTACGCTACATCACCCAGAACGGTCTTTCAAACTGTATAAATGAGTTCATACAATTCTCAAGGCCAGGGACCTAGCTCAGGGGGACCGGTTAGTAAAGCATCTGCTGCCACATCAACCGACAAACGACTTATTCCTGCTTACTTTATTCACGACACAGTCTTCGAGATGGCCATCAATGCAGTACAAATTTGCTTGTAACACCATGCGAACCCTCAAGAAGCACAAAAATGCCTCCCCGTTCTTGGTTCCAGTAGATCCGGTGACTCTCGGGATTCCTCACTATTTCGAGATCGTCAAACGGCCGATGGACTTTGCAACAATCGAGAGAAAACTGTTTGCAACCGGATTGGATGAGGGCACAGGGACGCGCCCTTATCGAAACGTCGACGAATGGATAGCCGACGTCAAACAAGTTTTCCAAAATTGTTATCTCTTCAACGGTGAAGTCCATCCAGTCAGCAAACTGGCCCAAACCGTCGAGGCGGCGTTCAACAAGTTGCTTAAAAAAATGCCATCCGCTGATGACACGGGGCCTTTGGTAAGTCGCCAGTTGATTTTTCCGGGAAATGTGGCTACCGCGTTTCATCGTGAGGCTGATTGCCAAACTGACCCCCGGCCAGGCCGCTAATTCACCCGACGACGACGGCTCCCAAGCACCAACACCAGCGCTTCGCAACAACGCATCTCTCCCTCCCGATTCTAGTTCCTCCTCCGCCGACCTTCCGGCCCAGCAGCTTCGTTACTGTGGGAAGATCCTCGACCACCTGTACAAGCCCGAGTTCGCCACCTTCGCATGGTTCTTTTACAACCCCGTTTCTGAGAAGGACATTCCTGGATACCACAAAGTTATCGAAAACCCCATGAGCATGGCCGTGATGCGTCAAAAACTAGATGCGGGAAAATACACCGATCCGCAAGCCTTTCGAGCCGACTTTGACCAAATTATCTGGAATTGCAATAAATTCAATCCTGTTGGAAGTGTAGCACAGGCTTGTGCCAAGCAGCTCAAGGACGTATTTGAGAAGAAGTGGAAGACCATGCCGAAGGGGTCGAAGGGGACGGCCGGCACGAGTGCAAAGAACCTCAAAATCGCCCGACCAAGCCTTGAACCTCGCAAGTCCATAGGTCAGTTCTTACGGCGATTCTTCTTTCATCTTCACTGATTCGTTTGGTTGATGATCAAGATCGTTTCTCGCGGGAGGGTTCGGCTACACAGCGAGACTCGCTCGTCGTTTCGTCCCCTATGGATACCGCTTCCGTCAGCTCTTCCGTACCAGCCACTCCAGCTGTTCCAACAAGCAGCAAGCCCCCACCTTCTCTCCTTCCATCCGTCCTACCACTACCTTCTCCCAAACAACGTCCATCGCCATTGGCGATCCCGGCTCCACCACGTCCCTCCCTTCCCACCCCGTCGCAACCCTCATCAGCGCAGAAGCGGAAGAGCAGTGCGGTCGAACTGGAAGAGGCGAGGGAGAGGACTGACCGACACCTCACTCCTCAAGAACAGCTCCGACTCTCACGAGCCATCCATAAGCTCAGCGGCCCCCAGCTTGAGCGTGCCGTCGAAATGATTCAGTCGGGTGTAGGAAATACACCGATGTGCGAAAATCAGGTAAGTCATCTACTGTCTTGGCGTGTTCAAAGCTATCTTGCGAACATCCGACCATTACGTCTAGACTGGCGATACAGAGTTCGAAGTATCTCGGATGCCCGCCATGCTCGTCAGGACGCTTTACGTCACATTCGTTGGACCTCTTGACGGGCCTTCCTCAAATAAGCGGCCCCGGCGAATTGCTACCTCCTCGAACGGCGCTGCGTACACGTCTGACCAATCCGAAGAATAAGGAAGCACGGCCAGGTTGTGATTTGACCTTTTTGTTCTTGATCCCCTCCACACTTTTTTAGAGTTCTTGTTGAGTCCTTCCATTTTTCTTCCTCAACGGCATTGCCCGAGCCCGATTTCTGCAAGGTTTGTCTATTTGCATTTAAATATGCATACATTACTTCACCCATCACGTTTCCCCTACATTATTTTGAGCTCTATGTGTACATACTGCAATGCTATTTTATTTGCGATCGACCGGCAGCCAATACCGTGCGTGATTCTGCCTTACTTCCGGTCTTGTCACGGTACCGCGGATTCACTTGATCTGGCAGAACTCACTCAAGCAAGCCACAGGCCCTCAAGTACTCTTCGAAATCTGCGTCGACGTTCATTTCTTCCTGTACGTTCTCTATGATAGTTGATCGGCCAGGGGTTGGCGGAAGACCGGCTAGGTTGTCGAGTTCCGCGGTTCCGTTCGGGGGTTGAAGTGTCGGCTGTTCACCCAGAATGAGGTCCAGAATCTGATCAAAGGTCATGAGTTGACCGGGATTCAAAGTCGTTGGCTCGTCTTGTTCCAGGGTATCTTCGAGATTGGAGGAACCAGAGAAGTCGTGAAGCCATTCATTAAATTGCAGGCTAAGGTCGATTTCTTCATTCACTTCTAGTTCCTGATCGATCAATAAAGCGGGCTCGTCGTTACGCTCGAGCGCAGAGGGAGTGGGGTCTAAGCCTGACGCCAGAAAAAAGGAGCTGTCGAACCCCAAAAGTTGGTCCAATGAGATTTCGATGCCAAGGGCGGACGAGGGCGCAGGGTCTTGCAGTATATGCTGGAAAGGTGCTGGTTTAAGCACACAAGGTGGTCGAGGACCAGATCCTATCAGACTGTCGAAGTCGAACATGAATGCGTCGCCCTGCTCTTCAGGTTGATTGATCTGGGGGGTCCGGGAGGTTTTGCATGAGAGAGGGGAAATGTTCGGCGAGGGCAGAAGGGCTGCGTTAGGTGTGGCCATTTTCAGTGCGGTGGATGCTGGTGAAAAGAGCGGTGATCGCGCCATGTCCCCAAACTCGGAGAATTCCACGTCAGTCAAAGAAGCAGACGACCAGACGGTGTTCGGCGCCTCTGTCAGAGGGCGAGTCAAAACGGGTGCTGACAACATCGTGTCCGCGTCATGGGTCGCAGTCAGAGGTGACTGCCAGTACGGAAGGCATGTGTCAAATCCTGCTTGAAAGGAAGCTTTCTCAGAGTCGAGTAGCATAAGCGACGTGCGATGTGCATTGTCGTGGACTTCAAATGGTGCAATCTCTTGTGCTCGGCGATTGCGAGAGACCTCGTATGGATGCCATTGATGAATACGACGATTTTGGGTTTGCTTCGGGCAAACGCCCCGTTCCGATTGAAGTCGCGCTCTTTTTTCTTTCTCTCTGTGTGCTGATTTGGTTCCTTTAGCACTACGGTCTAATGCCCACATCGGCAGATGCCTTGACACTCTTGGGTCTGGCTCTAGCTTTTTGAAGCGATTCTCGTTGTATAGGGCGTTTGAGACTGTCCTCCTTTGCGTCAGGAGACCAAGGGTCAGCCATCTATACAAAGCGAGACGACATTCAACGTAGTTACCTCAGCTTTTTGCTGGCCTCTCTGGTCGAAATATCGTCGTAGAATTCTTGTATGACGGCATCCCCGATATGAGGGCAGATTCCCTGACCTTGAAGCTTGAACTCTATGACAAAAGCTATCTTGTCCCCAAGGGAAACACAAGCTTTCTTCCTAAGCGTCAAATCCTCGTCCGTCTCGTGATATGGGTTCTCTTCTGGGGCGTCTCTTGGTGTACTGAGAGCTGGCCTGGCATTTGGATCGGTCACCGCATATAATGAAGACGAGGGGAGTCCATGAGATCCATCGGTCGCATCCGGAGTAAACAGTGGAAGTAAGTCGTTCCAATCATTTGTAGTTGTATGATCCATGATATCTGTCGATGAGATCGAAACGCTAGGCTGAAGAGAGGAAGAACGACATTGTGGTGGATCTCACCGAACTCCATATAAATAGAATAGACCTTCATAGCCTCATTCGGTGATATCACCGAGGTTCGGAGGCGGTAAGCAAGTGAAATAAAGGGAGAATGTGCCGACGGTATCGACAAAACCCTTGAGGGGGACTCAGATAATAGCTGGCTGGCCACGGGCGATGCCCGTAAACAAAAACAAAAGAATTTCCCTCAGTGTGAAGACCACATATAGTTTGTTGAGATCTCAAACAGATAAACTGATATGCCTTATAAGCCACGAATGCCCGTAATGTAAATAATCCCCATCACTTAATGTCCGGTTTAACCGAAATGAACTTATGGTATGGGTTACCGAAACCCTGGTACTAAGAACAAGGTATAGTTTGGTTCATTTTGAAAGCCCTCAGGATGACGACTCGTTGGGGGGTGTGGTACACATTGAAGTCTCCAGGAACCCTTGCCGACTTCAACACACTCGTAGACCCTGATTCCCCACCCCACCTTTATGTTTGCCGTCCACTGACCTAATGTCAGGTCTCGATCGATATTTCATAGGTTATTCTTAAGGGTCTGACCTGAGTATTTTGAGCCCCAACATAGCGATGGAAGGGGGTGGGCATACGGTACAATAAACGAAAAGGCTTCATATAAATGAATGGCGTACACGTGGATGAAAATGCAAAACGGAGCAAGCCAAGGGGGATGTGGAGTCATATTCATGCAGCCTTAAGGACGAAGTTGCGGTGGCGAGGGAAGTGGATATCCTTCTTGTGTCGCCTCAGCGTCTTGGCGCTCTGTTCCTTCTGTAATGGGGAACACACTTGCGTCAAAACTCGGAGTAGAGGGAACAGCATAGCGATCGCGTCAAACCTGTGATAGCCGTCGTCGGATAGCACGAGTCTGCTTCGGCCTGAGATCCAATGGCCTGTACTTTTGACCCTTGTAATGTTCTCGGATCGCCTGTCGGGTCTTCTGGTTCATGATGGTAAGGATGCGGGCAATGTTCTTTCGAACAACAGAGCTGACGAATGGCACATGAAGGTTTAATCTGGCCCTTTTTATCCTTGGTAGAAGCGTACTCACATCCGGCTGAGCTTCCCCGCTGAGGCATTGGTAACCTTGTGCACCCTAAGGTCCACAAGCTCCCTCTTGAGCTCCTCTAGGCTTTTCAAGAGATCTGCCTTGTTCCTGGCGAAGGGGACGGAATGGTTAGGTCCAAGTCCAGATCGAAATAACGGTGCCCTCGCAACTATTCACTTCGATCGCAGCTCATTGGAACGGTGCTTCGGGGGTCCTCCGGCCATTTTTAGAGAGTCTTCTTTGAGGATTAGGCGTCAGTAAAGCTGGCAGTCTGGAATATAGCAGCGAGAAGACTGACTTTGTCGTTCGGTGCGGGTTACTGAGGGCGGCGATGTAGGAGGAAATTCGTGTAAAGTCCGTGCGTCGGAAGCTTACATCAGCGCATGACACGAACCAATCCCAATTACTCCTGCCCTTCACTTCTCACCCTCTGGATATCGGGATACTACGAGATAGTAAGGGCGAATTACGACTCGGGCTGATCAACGCCAGTTCTAGGGATACTCTGATCTCATGGTCGTATCTAGTTGTTGAAGGGGGCTACGTCGGCCACAAGTAAGCAAGGAGTCTCATGGTCGCTATCAAATCTAACAGGTAACATATTGCAGCATATTTGGCTTAGTTGCATAAAGAAGCATAAAGAAGGGAAAGCGGAGAAAGTCCGGATTGTTACAAGCGTTCCATACCAAATCTGGATTACATCAGAGAGCCGTCACCGCCAACAGGAACAGGAACGGGCATTGTCTCTCTTCATCAATTACGAATCGTCTGATTCCAGAAATCTCCATACGATAGGCTCTCGGAGTCATTCCACCACACGTCCGTCTGCTGCATGGCTTGGTTCATCCCGGCGATAGCTCCGTGTTCGTCATTTGCTGGAGGGACAAGCTGCCCGAAAGCCGTCGACGCAGCGTCGAACCCGCCTATCGAATGAAGCTGGTAGTTCGTTTGACTCGATGAAGGAACAAATTGAGTCGACCCGAAAGACGGGGAGTCGCCCCAGAGCATGTTGGAATTGGACGGTGAAGGCCATGCCGTTGCGCTCGTGGCCAAGGATGACTCTGGCGCATCCATCATCGGAGGAGAGGCGAACGGACTAGATTGGGAAGGAAGGTGGAGTGTATGCTGATGAGCCCATGGCTTGGAGGTGAGATCGGCCTCGAAAAGTAGGGCGTCGTCACGCTCCCAACCTTGGCCTGAGAACGAGGCCAAGGTAGTAGTGACTGAGCATGAAGGAGAAGCCGGCTGGGAGTGAACGGCGCTGAAGTAGACCTGAGGAAGTGACTGCTGAATAGCGGGAGCGTACGTCAAAGTATCGGATGAGAAGGGTGGTGCTTGCGGATACATTCCGGTCCAAGAGGAAAACGGATGAGGAAATATCGTGGCATGGGGAGCATTGTGGGATGGTAAAGGAGTTGCGGATGCACTAGCGGATTCGTGAACTTCGTTTTTCTCTGATCCGCTGGTCGAAGGCTGCTCTGCGCGCTTCTCATCAGTCTCCCCGGCGTAGACCAACCTTCCGTCTTCGGCTCTCCTGGTAAGCAGTAGGCAATTTCTGCCTTTACGGCAGTACAGCCTTGGGTCCAAGAGCTCCTCCGAAATGTCATGGATAAGATCTCCGAGGCCTGTCATCTTGGACGGTCGTTGGAGCTTGCCAGACACGATGTCCTTAGGATAGTCTGCGGCCAACACCCCATCAGACGTAGCTCGGAGCTGATAACTTTATCTCTTAACTTACAGTATGATACGATGTGCCATTTTTTTTCTTGCAGATCGACAGTCATGGTCTGTCAGCAGCGAGACGTAAGGATCGACGTTCAGTGTGACAACGCTCGCACTTGGAAGAAAACAGCAAAGCACGTACCCGCTTGCACATGCCGTGCTCCATGACATGTCCATGGTTGCGACACCTCTTCCCGTTAGCCATGGCCCCAACGAGTCGATGGAGGTCGAATGATCCGCCCGGGGACCGTACTTGGCCCCGATTCCCAACCTTCGAAGACCGACCAGAGTTGACGCTTTGGTTATCCGAAGTAGTCTCTCTGTAGATGAAGTAAGGCGGGCTTGCTCGCGTTTCAGACCAGGTCTGGATTGGGCGGGGCGTTGGCGACGAATAGAGCTCTTCGGAGGAAGTGGACGACGTACCAGTGGATCTGTCCATCGCCGAATTCCAACTTCAGACTCCTCGAACACGATGATGTTACCGCTCTGGGCGTAGTGTTCCTTCTCAACCTCTGACGGCTTCGCAACGAGTCGTCCAACGAGGCCACGCATTGCTGCCTGCGGTCGACGATCAAAGGCTTGTTAGCGAGACAGAGTATATATCCAGGTCATTAGCCTCCTTTACCTCAATTAATATCAAGGCATCGCTTAACGACTCGGTATACCCTCGTAAGGCTGGTCCGCCTGATCCGGGGTCGAGGTCTTGCTTCGGGAGGGAAGACGATGGTCGAGCATTCTGAGAAGCGGGACGAGCAGAACGAGCAGCAGGCATGGCAGGGGATCTCTTGAATATGTCAGTGGATGGAGGCGAGGCGAGGGAGACAGAAATAACTAGGGTGGGGGTCTACGGTCCTCTTCAGTCCCGATTCTTATGTTTACGACGGGGACCATAAACAAAGCGAAAAGGGGATGGGTGGCGCTGAGTGAATCTTGGCCAGAAGGACGGACTTCTGTCCCAGAAATCTGACGCGTCGGCCGGGCACGGGGAAGTCCAGAGGTGGTACACAATTGGGCGAGATCAGCGATCGGGCAGGAAGTGAGCCCCGGAGTCCGCGTTTTTCTCTGCGAGGAAGTCTCACACCACCATCTTGGCACCAGGGACGGTCACTTTGTCACTCTGTTCTGCCAAAGGTTAGATTTGTCCTCCCGCCCCGAACAGTGGAGTTTGAACGCGATCGTACACTTGGTCACGGTACTTCCAGCGGTTCTCCACATCGTTGTACTCCTAACTGGGTCCCACTAGCTGTTGCGGACACAGCGCGGCGGGCGGCGGACGAAAGAAAGGCGAACGGAGCTCAACGCAACTGAGTGAGACGAGCCGGAAACTGAAACGTGGGGATGATGATTATCGGTAATGCCTGCCTTCTCCTAATATCGTAAAGAGGAACTTCAGACGATGCCTACGAGCTTTCACTGGATTCTTGCGCGCGTTTTCTCGATTCGGGACCTTCTCGAGGCGCGTCCCCCAAATCGCTAGCGGCATCAGATTGAGACCGAACGATTCTCGGACTCATAGATCTGCATACATCCCCAACGATGGGCATGACCACCCGCAGCTTTATTTGTCCGGCCTCAATCCCCGAGCCTCTGGCCTTGTCGGAATCGCGTGATGCCGTAACCAATTGGTATGCCAAGGGTCGGTTCGACAGCCTTCAGAGTAGTAAGCGCTAGATAAAATTCGCTCCCAATGAAATTCCGCGCGGGCCTTCGCCCCGTTCAACCTCATACTTCCCAGGACGATTCCCAACGCTCGACAACACAAAGCGCCCAGGGTTCGCTTTCTCGAGAGCCACGGATCGTTGATGGCGTGCTCATCATACTACCTGTTATGGATGGTAGCAAACCCATTGAATGGCCGATATCGGGAGGCAGTCACCAGTTGTGATAGCGCCAGGAGGCACGCCGTCATCGAGGTACACGTTACGCCCACTTATCGAGATCTCTGCCGATATCATGCCCGATCGCTAAGGACTTGCTGACCCCCCAAACACTGCCAAACCCTTACTTCTTAAGCCGCAGAAGATTCGTATTCGACCCACTCAATCGTAACGAGAACACCCAGGCCAAGCATGCGCATCATGTCCAAGCCACATTTGCGGCTTTGAGTTCGCCGAGTAGTTGAACAAATGGGTTAGAGCGTTAGATCCGGGTGGGCTGAGAACGCGCAGACAAGTTGTTTTGGCTCAAACTCGAGTCTTGGGATTGAGCTAATTTTTAGTACCCCGCAGGGTCGAGCTAACAACGCAAGCGGACCGTTCCGTAGGGCCTGTGCCTCACGCTCTACATGGGTACAACCTTGCCCGGGTTCATAATACCGCGCTCGTCGAACAGCTGCTTGATCTTCTTCATGAGGTCGATGCTTACGGCGTCCTTGGAATAATGCAAGTGTTGTGGCTTCATCTTTCCGATTCCATGCTCCGCCGAGATGGATCCTCTGTGTGAGGCTAAGCGGCATAAGAAAGATAAGCACGATGCGCTTCAGCCTCGCTCCACTAAATGTCGCTTGGGGGGGGGGGAAGACGTACCGACAACTTCATATATGAATGGTTCCAGTAATTCCTCAATTTCTTTGGTGTATGTCTCAGCGATGACGTTGATATGAAGGTTTCCTATAGAAGGTGTGGCGAGAATTATTCAGAAAAATGGCGGCACGATACGAGGGGGGAAAAAGGGACGACACGCGAACGCAGTCAATCAAACGCGCTTACCATCTCCGACATGACCATAACCCACGACCTCCTTGACCTTGTGCCCCACGCGTTCCCGAACTCGGTTGGTCGTGTTGACAAATTCAGACACAGGAACGCTGATATCGTACTTGTACACCTTGCCCGATTTTCCGGCGGCCTCCGCAATTCCCTCTCGGAAGGCCCATAGAGAAGCAAACTGATCGGCAGACTGTGACAACGCCCCAGAGTTGATCAGCGCTTCCTCGCCATCAGCAGGTTCGTACAGTTCTTCGAGGAGATTGTTCACTTTCTGTTGGTGGGTAAAGGTGGACGTCAACGGGCAGATAGTTAGCCGATACGGGGGGTCGAATGTGGCGCGGCGGGACTTACCTCCTGGTCGTGGTTTGCATCTCCGCCGCTGGTTTCAATGAGGACAAAGGCCTGCGAATCACCAATCTCAGAATCCTCCAACGCCTTGGCGCCAGTGTGTCTAAAATTTTTGCCGAGTGTGATCAATAACAACCCTTTGAGGAAAGGGGTACGAGTATTTCGCTCTCACCCCGAGACGAGGTTATAAGATTGCCGATCAAAGTACTCGAAGGCGGAAATAATTTCGGATAAGTGTCGCTTCGCGGCCCGGTAGACTTTAGGGAGGGTGGCAAATGAAGGGAGGGCCAGGAAGATCGCTTGCTGGGCCTTGAATGAAATCTTAGTTAGCCGGTTGAGAAGATCAGTCGGATGACGAGCCTACCATAGGGGCTGCCGGTGTGAGGATGGATACTCCTGTCACAACACCCAGGGTGCCCTCTGCTCCGATGAAGAGCTGCTTGAGATCGTAGCCTGATGGAGGGCGTCAGAAGGCGTACAAGGCAGCGTAGAGCGTGACCTACCGGTGTTATCTTTTCGCAGCGTCGTGAGCTGGTCCATGACGCGACCATCCGGAAGAACCACTTCCAAACCAAGGACGGTTCCATGAAGGGAACCGTACCGCAGTAGTCGAAGACCTCCGGCGTTAGTTGAGACATTTCCGCCGATCTGGCAGCTGAAATAGCGAATGGCAGTGTCAGCCCTGAAGCTAAGTTCTGGCTGTGGAGTCAATTAGGCAAACCTGACCTTCCTTTGGCGCCTAGGTCTAATGGCATGATGTGCTTGTGAGGGTCCAGGAATTCGGATAAGCTTTCGAGGATGCACCCCGCGTCACAGACCAGAATTCCTGATATGGGAAGGCTAGGTGAGTTGTTTTCCAAATGACGTCAAAACAACCAGCCCACCAGAGATGGGGTCGAAGGTCCTGATTTTGTTCATGTTCGACAGATTGAGAATCACCTCGGATCCAATCGGAACACTTCCACCTAAGAGAAGAGGTCCCAAATGTACTCAGAAAACTGCCATCGACCCTCTTTGTGTATTTACGGCTCCGAACGCACCGACGAGACCGGTATTTCCACCCTGTGGTACAACAGGAATCCTACGTTCCCAGCACCATTTCATGATTTTGCTAACCTCCTCCGTCGTCCGGGGTTTGAGGACACACTGAGACTGACCGACGTATTTTCCCATCCAATCCGAATTGAAAGGGTCCAGGTCATCGGCCGAGCCATGGATCGGCGGTAACGTTGACAAGATAGACGTCTTTGGTAAAATGGTTGCAAAATGTTCGACATCTTTTGGTTCCAGCTTGTTTAGTGTTGATAGTTTTCGACCTTGGGCTTGCCCAATTAGCGCGCTTTGGCGAAGTGGCCTCACCACGTGTGGGCGAAGTCTCCCGATTGACCGAGTGAGCATTTTCCCAGGCGCCTGAGGAGTAGCAGCGAGTACGGTGAGCAAAAATTAGCTCGGGTTTGAGGTATACTTGACAACCAAGTGTCGAGTTGGCCAAGTCCGACGGGCGCGTGGTGTAGGGACAACAGGAAAAACCGACGCCACCAAGAATCTTCAGTCGAATATCTCACGGCTTGTATTACGTCATTCAATTCCCCGCAGCGCAAGCGCCCTTCTAAGCAGTCTGTATCCTGTGCTCTACATCTACCGGTACCAGTGCTTACGGCTGCGGCGCTTGTTCAAACCACACGACCATTCAGAGGCTTTATTCCAATTTCCCTCCTCTACTCTTCTCCTCACCACCTCGCAAGTCTCTAACCAACCAACCAAAGCTTTCCAGTCGACATTACAACCGCCTCATCGATGGCTGAGCAACCTCCACATTATTCACCAGTGGCGACACGATCGTCAATATTTCCTCCTCAGCTCGTCATTGCCCCTGCGGCGGACTCTGTCCACTTTCAGAGCGGGAATCTTGGCGCAGAGGGTGAGACGGCCACTATCGAGGGCGAGGTGCAGCTGAAAGGCTTCACGCCTGATGACTGGGAAAGCGTGTACGTTGTTTTCGTGTATGCTCCAAGCTTAATCCTTACAAATTTTTTTATTCCTAAAGGTCTATTACCCTGAAGACAATGGAAACGGCCGAGTCACAGGGCGTCGAGTTGTTTGCCAAGACGGTCGAACTCTTCACTAGCAAGAAGCCCTCAGCATCCACTTCGAGCTCTGTGTCAACTCTTCCTTCTTCCCTTCCCTTTTCGATTCCCTTGACCAGTGACGTACCCCAGGAAATACGGACTCCCATATCCTCTATCGCCCATTCCCTTACCGCGACTTTGCACCCCGCTAAAGCCGGGTCTCCACCCTTCAGCAAGACCGTACCCATCCAAATCAGAAGATTCACGACAGCCGACTCCCCTGCCTTGTCACCCGCGGCGCGTACATTCAACCGTGATGATCCGACTCCCTTCAAGATCCAGCTCCCTCGGGCGGTCTTTCGTTCCGGCGAAATGATCCCCGTGTACTTCTCCGTCCCACCACCGACAACATCTGTTTCAGCCAGTGAAGTCCAACTCAGGAATATTAAAGCGGAACTAGTTCGTGTCGTTAGAGTAGGCCCTGTGGATGCAAAAGCCTCCGGGTCCAGTGGCATCAAACGTGACACATTCCGGGCAAGGGAAGGCATCCTGACCGACCAAGCAGTTCCTACTGTGAATAGCAATGGATACCCGTTGGAAAAGCGCAAGCAATCGGATACGATACCTGCACCTCCTCTCGATGCGGCGCAGGCTTCTACCAGCCGAACCGGCCAAGGAACCGTGTTCGACACGGTCATTACTCGCTCAGGGGCTTCCTGCCGCTTCAATTCCAGGAGAACAGTACAGCTGCGACTTGTCCTACATACGTCAAACCAGTCGCAGTTGGATGATGAGGATCAAACACTCCCACCCGAGGTCGACAGCGCTGCAGGATCCATTACCCAGTCGACCATCCTTCACCAAGTCAACTTTCACGTTCATGTCGAAGTCTCATTCGTCAACCGCTCGAACCATACTTCCAATGTTATTCAAGCCGAGATACCCATCACAATTATCCCTGCCCTAGCTCCACAACCCGATGCAGACGACCTAGAGGTCTCGTATAGGAAGAAGCACGATCAGCCACCGAAAACGACAACTAGGACGGCCGAAGATAACGCTCCTCCTGCATTCGACGACGAAAGTGGACGAACGATAGCTTTCGAAGGAGCTACCGCGGGCGCAGACCCACCGCCATTCTCCGCCGAACCATCAAACATGGGTCTACCTTCGTTCTCTGAGAGTCAGAGCCAAGCAGAGGCCGGTAGTTCCTATCCCGAGCCTGGAGGATCTTCCGCTCATCCTCCCGGATGGCAAGACTCTACCTCGTCTGAACTTCGATTCGACGGCGAAGGGGACCTGTTTGGTTTCCGACCAGAGGACCAATATGACGGTCTCTCACACTCGCTTTTGATGAACCGGTCTTCGTCACCTCCACCAACTTTGGACTCCTCGGTCAACGACCAGAACGTTACGGAGCTTGCAGCATTCATCAACCCTTCGCAGGGAGATTCTGTCATGGCGAATGACCCCATCGTCGTTGCCTCAGCGTTCCCTCCTCCTCCTCCTGCCCTCGATGACCCCTTGGACCTTCCACCTACTATAGACGAACGCTTCTCATCTTTAGCACTCGACCAGAATATTGTACGGTACGGGGCAACGGGGCCCGAGGTTTCGCAGCCATCTCCAGAGGCTCCAACCCCTGGTGGAGGGGAGGGTGGGCCTCCCCCTTACCTTAGTGGGGCTGCTGACCCGTTGCACTCGGCACCGCCGGCATACCTTGATACTCGATGAAGTTAGACCATCCCATTTCTGATTAATCCGGATCTCACTAGCAGACTAGGGACGAGGGGTTAGGAGCTCACATTTGAAACCGACTGATTGGCGCTTGTACTTCTTGCACTAAATAGATGTTGATTAGCGCTCTTGGCGCTCATGCATACTGTATTAGACGAGCTTCGATTATTGTTACCGATCTCTCCCTCTCCGGCTCCAATATCTGAATTCACTTCGATTCGTATGTCACAATTATCGAATACAAGTACAGTGTCCAGTTAGACGGCGGCAATCATTCAACAGCAAGCGATATCGGTACATGATCCAGAAGGCACGATAGCTGACGGGTATCGAAGGACGAAGGTTTTAAATAATCGGAGGAGTAGTGCGAAACCGATAACAAGAAAATGCACCAAAATAACGGAGCTCGAGATTTGATATTAAGACTCGGATCCAGATGGACCCTGCAAGCAGGCCATCCAAATGCGGGTCTTGTAAAGACTGCGCCAAGTTAAACACCTTTGGGGTTAGCTTCTTGATGTGAAAGAGAATGGGATATGTCTTACCGGAAAAGCTCCCTCACTAGCTCACGAAAGTCGATCCGACGATCAGAGACGAAATAGAAAGTCAACTTTCGTCGATCCCTAGAGATAGCAAACGGGGTAGGGATAGCCGAAAAGAGTCAGCTCGGATTCCGACCACTGGTATCAGGATTATTGGAAGGCGAACCATTGATATTCGGCTTCTACCACTTCCATTGGTAGCTTTTTAGCTCGCACCTTGCCTTGACAGAGTTGTAGTGCTTTCGCCTCATCTTGTGCTTTCGCGGGTAGCAAGCTAACGGAAAAGCGCGTTTAGTCGAGTCCCAGTATAAACGATAATAAACCAGACAACGTACTCGACATCAGTTTGGGTAGCTTTACCATAGAGACGTTTGGGCATGATCTCCTTTCCGAATGTACGGACCGGGGAGATCATTTCCTCTCCACCTTCGCCAGCCATCTGACTTTGCAACTGCATCCGCTGGAATGTCTCTACGTCTTCACCCGTGATCCCCGCCCGAGTGATGGTTCCTAGATCTTTGCCGCGATCGGCTTCCACTATGACTAAATCTCCTACGGACAGGGATTCTGCGAGAGCGGGCTCGTTGCAGAAGAATATATCAGAACGACCGGCTTTGAACTCTACGATGAACATGGGGGTGGAGGAAGCAATGCGGTGCAGGGGTACTCCCCGGCCTAGGTCGTTCAGAGCCGGATTCGAGGCGGAAGTCGGTGATTGAGCGCTGCTCGGGGCCTGGTGCATTTGACCTAGTTGATGTTGAGCGTGGAAGCGATCGACTGGAGACTTGGATTGGGCGTATTTACCGCCACCAGGCTGTCCGCCAACATTCGTTTGGATGTGGGAAAGGGAACCGGGGCCAGCCCCTGCGAGACTTCCGGATCTACCAGCATTGGCAACAGCGGAAATAGGTTGAGCCGAGGGTGAAGTCGTGGAAGTGTATCCGTAAGGACTCCGGTTAGCCACAGAGGCTGCAGTCGTTGAATTAAAGTAACTTGGGCTTGTAGGTCCTCCGGCTCCCAGAGCCTGAGCTCGCTGAGAAGTCGGAGAGGGTAACCGGTTCCCACCTGGGGCCAGGCCTTGCCTTGTTTGTTGAACCTCGGTACCACCCCATTGAGCAGCCTGTTGTTGCTCTAGCATTTGACGGAAAGCGGCCTGGCTGGTTCCTGACGGTAAACGGCTGCTGAATCCCTCTTCTTCCCCAATTCCGGCGAGACTTGAATCTCGCTCCCTGCTAACAGCGCGGCGAGCGAATTGATTGGGTGAAGCGGACGGGCGGCGGGTGTCACCGTACAATTGTTGGGAGGCAAAGCCATCTCCCATTCCGGTACCGGCCGATAAAGGATGCCTAACGGAAGGAGAGGCCGGTTGAATTGTCCTGTAGTCTCCATTTGTTGGTGTGATTCGTTCTCCGGGAGATTGTGAGAGTTGGGCTTGCTGTCCAAGCCCATAGGCAGGTAAACTAGAGGGATGAACTCGGGATGGAGCTCCGGCTTGTGATAACGTCTGGAGGTCTTGGCTGAGGCTAAGCGAGTTCAGGTCGTCTGCTAGCTCGTCGTCCGCGATCGTGCTCCTCCCTAATCCGCTCCCAAATCTTCCGGTTGCAAAGGGACCCGCACCGCTGTAGCCACCGCCTAATCCAGCTGTCCGACCACCTCCAACCATTCGCCGACCATCCATATTCCTCATCGGAGGACTGGTGTCATCTCCGTCTTCCACTGCGGTCCCGAGGACCAGTCCATTCCCGGAAAATCCAGCTACAGTGCTGCTCCGTCTCGTTCTCGGCTGGACGACAGATACACTATGACGTCGGCTGGTTGTGCCGCTTCCTCCGCCATCTTCTCTGCCTGCAATGCCCCAGTAATCTTTCAAGATACCGCTTCCGAGTCCATTCAAATCATCCCGGAGAATTCCGTCGAGATCTCGAACGAAGGGTGACATGTTGGACAGGTCCGTGGGATTACTTCCTTGAGCACGATTAGTGGCTGGAATTGTGCGGGCGCCGGAGTTCATGGCTGACGACCCGGAGAGGTCGCCCCAGTCTTGCATGAGAGAAGCCGAACCTCGTGAGGGGAGCGTATTTGACATGGAAGATGCCATTCCACCAGGGAGCTGTCGCCGGTTGGTTGCAGCGAGAGATTGAGAACGGCTACGGCTGGAGTTATCTGCAGCGGCCAGAGCGGCAGCCCTTGTACCTCGAAGTGGGTGAGTGTAGTCACGCGTACCGCTCATCGACATGGTGTGGATGTGGGCGGGCTGGCGGTTGTATGCGGGATGAGTGGTGAGGTCTGGATTGCCCAAGCCGTTGAACTCGGTCAAGACATCGTATTCGTCTTCATCGTCCTCAAAGGTGGAGGGAAAACTATCTCGCATGAATGATTGAAGGCGAGATGGCAAGTCGGATGAGGTTGAGAAGGAGAGAGATCGCATTGCCGCTGTTCGTGAATTGCTGGGAAACGCCCCCACGCCTGTTGTCGATGCTGGGGATGCCGGGTGATTCATATGGAACGAAGCGTGACGAGCTGGGGACCAGACTGATCCAGGTCCGACAGTAGCGGCGGAGAGTGGTGGGGGAGTTCCGGGTGCTCCTGGGAGGTGGGGATGGATAGTCAATCGATACTCCACGCATATTTTTCCAAGGCACCGAGTACTTACCGAAAGGACTTTCAAAGCGACGCGAGGCGGAGTCCGGTCGAGCAGAGAGGGTCTCTGTTAAACCTCGGGGTGGTTGACTGGCTGCCCGGTCTCTCAAGGCAGCGGGTAATGAGGATTCACGGAAGCTACCGAAAGCGGATGGGTGGTCGAAAGCGAAGCGAGAACGACGCCCGTCATCTTGGCTTGGTGCTTGATTGTGTTGCATCATGCAGTTCTCGAATGTCGGAGATTATAATAAGATCTAGACTGACCAGTTAATGGGTACCAGTAGCAGTCCGGTGTGTATGAGCGCATTGACCAACGCAAATTCGAGGATACCGATTTGAGATCGGGACGAACAAGGGAGAAAAAGGAAGAGGGCCTGAGCGCAGGACGCGGGAAATGCGAGGGAGGGACTTACGAAGAAAACCTCTAGCGGATGGAGTACAAAGTATCGAGTCTTGTGATAGGTCCTTCTAAAGGTGATGCGATTTTCTCTATAGTGCAAAAGACTCTAAAAGTGCTGCAAATGGTGTCTATGGCGTGAGTCTAAGGTCTATGAGTGAATGTAGGATGAGTTGGGTTGGGTAATGAAGCAGGGCAGGGCCATTCGACGCAACGTCCGCCACCAGTCCAATGAGCAATTGCGATCGGTGGTCACCTGTCCCACCCAGAGTGAACATGACTAAGCGTCTACTTTTCTCATCGCTTCTAGACACAACATCGCTTCCATCTCCCTACCTAGGTACCTGCCACTTGTCCCAGACCCCTTCCTAGGTCAATCTTGTCTCCCAAATTTCATACAAGGAAGCCACGATCCGCCCCAATATGCGACCAAGGACTTTCCTCATCCACGAGTCTCCGGACGAGCGATCGCAACGCTCGTCTACACCCGAGATCAACTATCAGGATTACACAGAAATTTGAGCCAATCCAAAGCTTCGGTTGATGGCGTGCTTCCCACTGAGAATGATAATGTTGAGTGTACGCACCATACATAGGCATTTGTGCCCGCCAACCTCGATATACTTTCTGGATCGATATCATTATGATAAGCTGCGTCTTGGGAAAAAAGTCTCCCTTTAGTTAATATCAGTGATGTATTCGATTACCTTGGCCAAGAACCTCCATTGGGGTGCATGATGGCTGACCAAGGTCAGGAAAGCCTTGCCTTCCGGTCAATTTGCATACCACACAAATACCCTGAACCAGGCAGCCCACGTGCTTCATTTTTTGTTAATAATACTGTCCTTTTCACCTACGAAAGAAACTTTTTGGGACACCTCTGCCCTACATCTACCCTTCAAATGCACTAAGTCCAGCCCATCAGACAAATAACAGTCTCTTTTCTCACATCATGTCCAAACCTTCCACCACCACCGCCACCTTGTCAACGCTACGCCTCCAGCAAGAATTCCTCAAATCCACCTCCTCGTTTCCAGTCCTCAGAAAGGACCAGATCTATCAACGTGCCAACAATGACCGTCAGCCTCAACGGACAAGCGTCGGTGGTTAAGAAATCTCTTTACGAAGGTTCTACACAGTTCCGCCACTGGAGGTTCTCCAGCACCTCACTGGCGAAACTGCGAGCATCTCAGAATGCAGATGCTGTGGCTAAAATACGGAATGCCTTTGAGGATGACTCTGTTAGTAACTCTCGTCTTTTCTTCCCTCCTACGACACTCACAGCCAATATGAAGCCAGGCTCCTCTTCTACCATTCAGTTCCTCTCTGCAGACGAGGAATACCTCTTAGTCAAGCTTTACATTTCAAAGATCAGTCAACTATGCGCTCATTTCCGCTTTCCTGAAGAGGTCGAGGCCACTGCGGTGTCCTACCTGAAGCGGTTTTATCTGAGGAACACTGTCATGGATTATCATCCCAAAAATGTGATGTCAGTAACTTCTTCTTCTCTCTCATGCTTGACTTGTATGTTTTACTTTAGCTCTAAACTAGGCTTACCGCCATTTTTCTGGCCGCAAAAACATCCAACCATCCAATAGGCATCGAGCAATACGTCCATAGCATCCCAAAAACAAAACCGGCGGATGTATTGGATCTTGAATTCCTCGTTGCGCAAAGCCTCCGCTTTGAGTTCACGGTGTGGCATGCCCATCGTGCTCTTTGGGGTATTTGGTTAGATGTTCAGGTGCGTTTCATCGAATTCCGTGTATGAGCTTGACTTAGTCCCTGCGTGTTCCCAAGACAATCTCAGGCTTTAACCAAGCCACTCTAGAGGACGAATACGGTCAAGCGTTGGAACGTGTCCGAGCATCTCGAATGACCGACGCCGAACTTATTTTCACTCCCTCTCAAATCGCTCTTGCCTGTCTTCACTCTGTCTCGCCAGATCTCGCAGAACAATGGGCAAATCTGAAGTCCCCGAATACCGCAGATGCGGTTATGGAGACGATTTCACGAATCCAGGAAATTATCGACACTCAAAGTGGCCCGCCAGATCTTGCTATGGTGAAGGATATTGACAGACGTCTTAAGATCTGCACAAACCCTGAGAAGGTCGTCGGTAGCAAAGCGTAAGTTCTTCGGTCCCCAAGATACGCGCTCGAGCCGTCTCAGCCTTGGTTTTGGATAGATACATGGCGAAGCAAGCCGAAATCGAGGCAGAAGCTGCGCGAAAACGGACAAAGAAGGCGGAAGGCCTAAGGGCAAATATGGAAAGAGATCCCTTCGCTGACGACGCTCCAGGAGCGACCCTCGTCCCGACCGAGCCTCAATCCGCAGCGTTGAACCCAACACGAGATCATAGAATGTTATAGACATTTACACCGCTACATACAAGTAATATCAAAGCATCATAGACAGTCTCTCGACTGATTGGGTCAGAATGAGGGGAATCGAGATATCTTGAACGTCTGGTGTCATTTCTCGTGGAAGACCCACCAGGACGCGTCCTTCAAAGTGACGAAGATCTTGAACGTTTCTTGCAGCGTAGTGACGGCGCTCAGGTTTTTAACAGCTTCGGAATTTGCGTATTCGACGAGGCCGTGAGGAATGTAAGGTTGAGGAACGTTCATGACTTCCCGGACCGGCTGGTCCTTCGGGGTATCATTCGACTTGCGGAGCGAAAGGTGTGGCATATGTGGTCGCGGGGTGGACTCTTTTTCATGACTCGCAGCGTCGTGATCTTCTTCCGGGTCGTCATGCACATGGTCGTGTCCGTGGTGACTGGCCGCATGCTGGTCATGGCTAATTTTCTTCAGTGTCTTGTCGACCAGCTGTGCAAATTTCTCCGTCTCCCATTCCTTGGCAACTTCTTCCCATCCTGACGCCTTGCATTCGTGCCAGACATTGAGAGATGCTTCCAATAAAGCAAAAGTAGGGCGTTGTGAAAGTAGGGCCTGAGTCTTCAATTGGAATGCTTTCACTAAGTCAACGGACTTGAGTTCCTGTCGCCACAAGCTCTTGCGAATTAGACGACCCAAAACCATGGATAGCAATGGATGGGAGTCGTCCGTGTTGACGTAGGATAGAAGGGGGGCTGTGAGCTCGCTGAGGTTGAACTTGGGCGGGTAATCGGGGGTAAGATATACGCTCTCGTCTGGGAGTTGGTCGAGGCACAACGAGAGAGCCGCGAATCGAACGTCCTCCTCAGGTTTCTCCATAGCATCCGCAATCTGTTCAAGATCGATTGGAGTCACCACGTAAATCCCTTCGTCGTTCAGATTATGAGGGTTGTCTACGAGACCCTCAAGGAGAGATGATGTAGATGTAGATGCGCTGCGGGGGGTGGGGTTTTTGATCATCGCCTGCTGTCCGTCGATCCTGATTGATTGAAGAAGTTGTTCGATCTCCTTCTGTAGTTTATACAGCAGATCAGACTCTTTATCTCCATCCATAGTTGATTTCAGGAGTTCGGCGACGACAACGTCGACGCGTCTCAGGGCCGCGTCGAGCCCGAAGCAGAACTTTGTTAGAGTTTCTTGATGACGGGACCCGCAATCGATCACGGCTCGAGCAGTGCGAATGAGTGAGATGTATGTCGAGTACCAAACGGAAGGCGCCAGAAGCTCGCTTGGTGTGTCTTTTTTACCGGAATGATGACCATGGTCATGTGGATGGTCCTGGGAATAGGAGTGTCCGTGGAATGCTGAAACTAGGCGTTGGTAGTAGTGGAAGACGTCGAGAGCACGGATGATATTTGGATAGAGGTTGTCATCGCTAGCCATTTAGCTCCGTTAGCCTTCGAGCACCTTCATAACGGTCAGGACAACCCACCTTGTGTATGCCTTCCACCAGCGGCCACGGATTTTGAGATTGGAATGAGACTTGTCACCGCAAACAAGGTCTGGAAGATGCCCTAACGCCCACGCGT
>KN823036.1:39685-60003 GCA_000827465.1 Tulasnella calospora MUT 4182 | reverse complement strand
CACAGAGGGTAGGGAACGGAACGGACAGTCGGGATCGATGATCGCGGCCAGCAGGCAGAAAACGTAGAACACGAATCCCGCAGCCGTTAATGCAAGGACTACCCATGCAACAGCCGCGTTGAGGGCGTAGAAGTAGTCGATTAAACCAATGCAGAAGATGAGGAGGGCCGATTGGATAAGCATGGGGAGGAGCTCCACGATGTATTTGAACCGCCATTTCTCTGCCCCGTCAAACCTCTTCTGACGAGCCCGACCTTGAGCTTCCAAGGTTCCCGGGGGATCCCGGGTGTAGTAGACGACCCACTGCTTGCCCAGCATGGCGCCGGCAGACGACAATAGACTGCAGGTCAAGCTAGCAACCCAGAAGCAGTTCACACGGACTACTTGGGTCACCGGTGCGAAGTTTTGACTGTTTGGGATTTCGTCGCCTGACGCTGTCCGACTTTCGGCTATGATGGTAAGAAGTCGCACCATCTCCTCGTTATTATCTGGACTCAGAGATACCAATGAAAGGCACAGGAAGGCGGTGTTAACTCCGGAAAAGAGGCCCGACTGAAGGTAACAAGAGTCAGTATCATGACAAGCAATGAAAGTTGAGATGCAGCTCACAAATATAAGAAGAATGTCGAGATGTGCGTTAAGCATTTTGACCGTGTCCTTGTCCGCTCGTTCCGAGATGTCATCGTATTGTTTCCAGTATTCTCCGGCTTCACCAAACTTCCTCGGGATGTCGATGTGCATCAGGCCAGTTTCGGCTTTGGTGAGTAAACCTGAGGCCTTAGGCCTCATGCTGGGCTGGTGCGAGATTGCAGAGGCCACAGACGCGTCGGACGCTTTGCGTCTTGCTTGGCGTGCATTGAGTGGAGTGGTTGGGCCGAAGCCCGGAGGACTGAGGCCAGGTGATTGAGCATGCTGAGCACCATCTGATGGACTTGGAAAGCTTGGATAGTCTGGTTCGGCCACGTTACTTGCAAAGCCAGATGCAGGAGTGAAGGGTACACGAGGGCTGAGACCTGGGAAATGTGCTTGTCTTCCTGTACCTAGATTGTAGCCCGTTGAGGGGCTGTCTTCGGGATTGCTGCCAGAGAGTGCCGAATAATCCGGCTCGGGCATCGTAACATCTGTATACAAGGTGGTGTTTATCTGTGGAACCTTGGCCATTGTAGCGAAGCTGGGGTCCCTGGTGGTAGCAGCGGAGGGAAGGGGAGGCTAGCGACAAGGGGTATACAGGTGAGAGAAGGGCTATTAAATATCGCGCAAGACCCAATTTACCCACCAATAGCTAGCTATTTATCTGATTGTTCCAAATACCGTCCATGGAAGTCCGCAAGGCTCAGTTGGCTAACAAGAAAACGAGTTTGAGGCTTGAACCGGCGATAAACGCGTGGCGCCTATCACACGAGTGCTCTTAAGCAGGCGGTCAATGGTCATAGTGGCCAGGAAAAGGGTCCTGCCAGTTCTGTTCGGAAAATTCCTCAGCTACTCCTAGAATTTTGACGGAAGGCCAAGAAAGGGACTAACAATCTATCCTGGCTAAGTTCAAGTGGCTGAAAGCTCCTGAAGCCACCGCACGCAGGAAGCTTGAGGCTTGCTGCGATGCATATGTGGCTGAACAGTAGTAAGAAAAGGATGCAATTTCAACTCGATCACAAAAGAAGTCGATATAGGCCTGTAAAACGCGACTTGTGGCTGAATACGTTATCAATTAGAACTTCGACCCGTCCGCCTGCGTGCTAGTGGGCCATTGACAGTATGAGTGATTAGTCTTGGGCAGGCCGGACAGTTCCACTGGTCATGCAAACCTGGTTCATGGCCGGCCTGTCGCTGTGAGCGATCAACCACCCCAAGTCGCTCATTCTAGAATGTCTCAGCCCCCCTGCCAGGGAAACGCCACTGGGCTTGATGAGGCGAACTTCGCGGCCAGGGTAAATGGTATCGATCAAACCGAAAGCCACATTGGCACAACCGGGTCCTAATGGGGGAGAAGAAGTTGCCGTTACAAGGGGTGTTTAGAGCGCGCTATGTATGTCCTTTCCAAGTGGTTGAGTGTCTGCCAGCAGACTCGGGGGTTTGATTTCCATTGCTGGCGTGGAACCGAGTAGAGTTCGGATTACCTCATCAACGTTCGCCCCGACGGCCCGCCTGAGCATCCACAACGAATCAAAGGCTTTATCAGACTCAGAGTGACTCTGGTCCTGTCAGTTTTTTCTCTGGATATATTGTGAGTTTGAAAGCTTCCCCGTGCTGGATCCACCAAGGGGCAGGCGGCATGCCGATTTTACAATGGAAGATACCTTCTAATTTATTCATCACACCTATGTGATCCCTTATAAATATAGCCGAGTACGCGACACAGACATTCTGCAAAGAAGTGCGAGGCGCGGGAGGTGAACGGACTTCACCGCACTTGGCTGGCGGCTCGAACGCCCCACCCTCCCAGTCCGTGCACGCCCAAGTCCTGTATATAGAAATACAGTGTTAAATTAATCCAAGTCTCATATCTCCGCATGGTACATTACGAAGATTCCTTAGGCCCCACGTCGATCACGGCAAGGCTCTTGAATTCCGCTGGGATCTCACGGGCTAAGGAACCCCGAGAATCCGTGGACGGAAGTGTACGCTCCGAATGAGAGTACACGGTCTCAGAGGATTCAGACGGATTTAATGCATGATTCGACTGGGCGGACATCTCGGGAGGGACAAGATTATCGTTTCGGCCGATCCAACTCAGTGCTGAGTCGCCCAGCGTCTGACGGCGTAGATCCGGGGCGGTCAGCGAATACGGTTTGTACTCCCTTGGGGGTCCGCGAGAATGAAGTACCCAAGAGACCTCAGGCGGTCCGGTGGGGAGCTGGGGTAGTGCAATCAAGTGCCGAATCTCCGTGGCGAAATGGTCGAGTCGGTTTCGCGGACCCTGGGGAGCGCGACCTCATAAGACCCACGGATCAGACCAACGGGATATCCTCCACTCAACCCTTGTCCTCCCTTTCCTTACCTTTTACCAATTCCACCCTCATCTCCTGCTGTTCGCCTTGATCGTATCCTACAAACCGTCATGTCTGAAGCAGTGTGAGTAGACGTCCCATCGTTGAGCGAAATTGCGATATCGACCGTGACAAGGCGAAGATGACTGAGACCATTGTTCTATTCGCGTGCACGCTTCATCGGCTGGCTATCTCAGAGCTGATATTGGTCTCATCGGTTTGGCCGTCATGGTAAGTCTGTCACGGACTCTCGATGCGTCACTCGGCGCGTACAGACGAGCGGAATTGCCGACGGCTCATTAATTTCCGTCTTGTAGGGTCAAAACCTGATCCTCAACATGAACGACAAGGGATTCACTGTCTGTGCCTACAACAGAACAACATCCAAGGTCGACGATTTCTTGGCAAATGAGGCTAAAGGTGGGTGATCGTCTTCGAGGCTGTCTCGATCTGGGCCGCTACCAAACACACCCTGATATTGACCCGTTTGCCCGGGTTAGGCACGAACGTTGTTGGCGCCCACTCGGTTGACGAGCTCATCTCGAAGCTCAAGAAGCCACGACGCATCATCCTCCTCGTCAAGGCTGGCCCAGCAGTTGACGCTTTCATCGACCAGCTGGCGCCCAAGCTTGAGAAAGGCGACATTATCATCGATGGAGGCAACTCGCACTACCCCGACTCCATCCGTCGCTGCAAAGCGTTGGAGGAGAAGGGACTCCTTTTCGTCGGTTCTGGTGTTTCTGGAGGAGAGGAAGGTGCCCGAAATGGTCCAAGTTTGATGCCTGGTGGATCTGCCGCTGCATGGCCACACATCAAGGAAATCTTCCAAAAGACTGCGGCTCAGGCATACGATGAACCATGCTGCGACTGGGTCGGTGAGACCGGGTCAGGTCACTATGTCAAGATGGTCCACAATGGTATCGAGTACGGTGATATGCAGCTTATTGCTGAGGCATACGACATCCTTAAGGTGAGTAGAACTCGAGTAACCCGGGGGGGGGGCAGGTCAGCTATTAACGGAACTTGGCTTCAGCGCGGTCTTGGATTGAGCGAAGATGAGATCGCAGCCATTTTCGACAAGTGGAACAAGGGCGTTCTCGACTCTTTCCTTATCGACATTACCGCCAACATTCTCAAGTTCAAGGACGAGGATGGCGTGGCAATGGTGAACAAAATTCTCGACTCCGCCGGCCAAAAGGGCACTGGCAAGTGGACAGCCGTTGCTGCCCTGGACGCTGGTATGCCTGTGACATTGATCGGCGAAGCCGTCTTCGCTCGTTGCTTGTCCTCGATCAAGGGCGAACGAGAGCGAGCCAGCAAAGTCCTCTCTGGACCTCAAAAGGAGCCATTCCGTGGTGACAAGCAGCAATTCATCGACGACCTTGAGCAAGCTCTTTACGCCTCAAAACTTATCTCGTATACCCAGGGCTTCTTGCTGATGCGCGAAACTGCTAAGGAGGTAGGAGGTTCTTCTCCTGGGCGAAGGATCCGAACTTAATGTCTCATACTCTGCAGATGAACTGGAACTTGAACTACGGTGCCATCGCCCGCATGTGGAGAGGAGGATGCATCATCAAGGTACGGCTCTTCGTGTTCTTTAATACAAGCAATATTCTAACCAAATAATCGTAGAGCGTATTCTTGAATGACATCTCCAACGCTTACAAGAACACCAAGGTCGAGAGCTTGCTGTTCGACGACTTCTTCAACAAGGCCATCCACACGGCGCAGCCTGGATGGCGACGTGTCATCGCTCAGGCAGTCCTTTGGGGTGTTCCAACACCAGCCTTCAGCACCGCTTTGGCTTTCTTCGACGGTTACCGCAGCGAGATCGTTCCTGCCAACATCATCCAAGCTCAGGTTAGCGTCAACTTTGCTTCCAGGATGACCTAGACCGCTGACCAGTCATTTAATCTTAGCGAGACTACTTCGGTGCACACACTTTCAAGGTGCTGCCCGGCAAGGAAAACGACAAGCTCAAGCCAGGCGTCGACATTCGTAAGCACATTCTGAGACGCCGCGTCGTCGCATCGACTGAGGTGGTTTTGCCCCTGCAGACATCAACTGGACCGGCCGTGGAGGCAATGTCTCTGCTTCGACTTATAACGCTTGATCTCCTTTACATCTTCGTCTCTATTCGTAGTCAATTAATAGTTGTTGATATTGGTACAGAATGGAATGAAAAGCCGACGCTTACCCGTTTTCTGTGCCGCGAGAGATTTCACCGGTTCCTGTGACGTAGGGGTCGGCCTGAAGGCCGACATGAGCTGACCAATCAAACCGTGAGAGATCGATGCAGCTCCACACCCACTGACGAAAAGCCACAACTAGGTTACTCTTCCCTCCACCAACGAGGCCTCCTACCCTCCCACTCTGCTCTGTACCTGTCCATCCATTAGACTCGTACCCGAAATTATCTTAAGGGGGGACGTGGCCCAAGTCCTTGCCTCATCCTCCTCCTCGCCCGGGACGATCCCACCCGACCCTCCACTCGATGGACTTTTTCAATCAGAATGCCCTTCATGCCGTCGCGGAAACCACTCAAGAGGCCACGGAGTTTGCTAGGGCCCTCCAGCAGCGCGAAACTTTCATTCTACCTACCGCCTCCCCTCGCATGCTCCAGGCTCTAGCCCAAAGTCCACAGCCCGCTCCAACCCATCGTCCGGAACTCGCGAGACCCCTTCCGTCTCGCCCCCCACCTCCAGTATCTTCTCCGTTCAAGCCCTTTCAACCTGAGGACCTTGTGGGTTTAGTCCCTAACACATCCACCCTCATCCTAGACATTCGGCCACACGGGCAGTGGAGGAAAGCCAGGGTATGTCGTGCCATCAACCTCGCGGTTCCCTCGACGTTACTGCGTCGTCCGGCGTTTTCCCTCGAAAAGATCAACACGATGCTCCCAAACTCTCGCGACAGAGAGGAGTTCCAGAAGTGGCCATCGGCCTCGACAATCCTGGTATACGACGCAGATTCGTCAAATATCTCCGAGGCGTCGAATGTCTCAGCGCTACTTGCTAAAATCAAAGCGGCGGGGTATTCGGGAGAGCTGGGCTACTTATACGGGGGGATCAACTCCGCGCTTCTGTCTTCGCTACCCGGCGTCATTGACGACTCTTCACCGCCGGATGATGTTATAGCGGAAAGCACGAACTCCGGCAATCAATTCATTGTCGTGCGTCAGCTGTCTATGTCAGCGTTCCAACAAGGTACCACATGTGGGTCGGTTGCAGGCTGGGGGCTCATATTTTTACATCCTGCTTTCTTCAACAGGTACGACTACGAATGCAAACCAACGTCCAGAACCAGGTAATGTTGCAGCGGGCGCTCCAGGTCCTAGTACGACGAGGGCCTCGGTCGCAAACCCGTTCTACGACAATATTCGCCAACACTTGGAGCTTTCCGGTGGAATAACCGAGCGCATACCTCTCTACGTGCCGAAAAAGGTGCTAAAGCGCAGAAAAGAGCTTCCCTTCGAGTGGTTACGAGATATTGCACTCTGGGCTGGGGCTGTGTCGATGATGAACCCTGCCGAAGCAGTGCCCGACTCCTCTGCCCGAAGCACGACAGGCACCGAGAGTACTTATTCCGGTGGTTCCTCTGCCAAAAGAATTGCCAAGGCCCGCTCCCAGGAGGGGACAGAGGCCCTTGCCATGGTGCGCGATTCAGCTTCGTCGCCCTTTATCCTTTGCGCCCGCCCCCTCATTGTTGGTTTTCCTTCCGCTTAGCAATTCTATCGGGTAGAACTTGGTGAGCAGCGGCGCCTACAAGGAGTGATGCAGCACCACACCCGCGAATCAGGGCAAGTAGCAAAACCAAAACCTATTTCCAACACCTCGGACAAACCCGACTATCCGTCATCTATCCAGGTGAGAACAACGAACGATTATGAGTTCTATCGCTGAAATGCATTGGAATACTCTGTCTGTCTGTCTGTGCTAATGCTCGATGCGATTACTAATCGAAGGCGGCGAGCATGGCGGCACTGAAGAGTCAGGATACTCGTAGTTCAAGGGGCTCAAACCTCAAGTCGCCAGACGAACAGTACTTCCCATTTAGCATTACGGCTGGCGTCGAGAAGGGACACAAAAACAGGTGGGTCGATTCTTCAGTCCGATTCTGAACCGCCAGGGAAAAGAACATGACGTCATCCGATCACATGCAGGTACCGCAACATTTGGCCGTTCGATCACGCCCGGGTTCGATTGCGTAGCGAAGCCACTGATGATGGATCAGACTACGTTAACGCATCGTATATCCAACCCAGGGGAACTCGTCGCCAGTATATTGCAACCCAAGGCCCACTGCCGTCGACGTACACTGACTTCTGGACGTGAGGAAATTCACCCACTCGAATCGCATCAAACGATCACTAACTCCTTGTGCTTCGACCGACACAGCCTGGTATGGGAGCAAGACGTTCACATTATCGTTAACCTGACAAAGAGGGTCGAAGGCCATAGTGCAAAATGCGGCCTCTATTGGAAGGATGGCGATTACGGTCCATTCCACCTCAAACTTGTAAAGGAAGAGGGAGGCACGGAACCTGAGAGAGCCGAGGAGAACAACGAAAGCCCCATCCCACCTAGCGGGTTCGACTTCGCCGTCCCCTCCGTCACTGCGGCAAAGAAAGCCCGTCGCGCAAAGGCACAAATGGATCGGCAAATCGGCAAGGACTATAAACCCTTCAGTCAGGAAAACCCTGACGGAGACCATCACGGCAACAACGACTCCTCGAGTCCTGCAGAAGCCTCGTCCACGGAGGAGGACGATGACGATTCCATCATTCGCCGTGTCTTCCACTTGTGGCACAATGACGCCCCTCATCATGTCAGGACTGTGGTCCAGTTCCAATACGTTGGCTGGCCAGATCTCAACGTTCCAACTTCACCCAAGCATCTACTCAAACTAATACGAGAGGTCAACGCACTCCAGGAGGAGTTCAAAGAAAGTGGAATGGTAGGGCAGCATATTGAGACCACCGGGGCATATCCATCGACTTCCGATATCAGATTAAAGGCCTATCGCCAGGCTCGGAAAGACATGGGCAGCCGCAGAATTGGCCCCAACGGGGCGACAAGAGCAGGGTCTCCAACTGTAGTACATTGCAGCGCTGGTGTGGGTCGCACAGGTAGCTTCATTCTAATCGACGCCATTCTCGATGCGGTACGCAGGGAGGCTGGATTGTATCTGGCGCGGCCCAGTCCTCCAGCGGCCCCGGTTACACAACCCATCGACTCCACCTTAATGGACCAAGAACCTCTCAAAGGACGTTCGCCTCCTCTCGGTGCTGATCCCGGACTCATTTCAGGACAGTCGGGTCCATTCCAATCAATCGCTCGTCATCCCGGAGGGCCTTTCGATTCGCGAAGCTCCCTCCACCTTCCGGAAATGTCGGCGTTGTCGATGCAATCCCCCTTTTCGACTTCACCTCCCAAGCAGGCATCACTTGGGGACTCGTCGCTCATCACATTGGACTCCGCAATGCAATCCTCGGCGGAATTGTCGAGCTGGACTGCACCTACGTCTCGGCAGCCCTCACTTCCTGCGTCCAAAGCCGGTTCACCTTCGGTGCTGCCGTTCAGCTCTACACAGTCGCTTGGTCTTTCCCGGCCGGGTTTGAGCGAGGTCGGGAGCATGCCAGGACCCGGTCGTGACTCTGGTGCGAACAGTGGCTCGAACATCGTGTTTCTCCATCTGACTATATACCCTCTTAGGCGCAACGAAAACCTCTCTCAGCCATATCGCGTCTGCGTTCGAGTATACGACACCTCGGCAAATCTTTATCCCTAAGCACTCGCGCGAACATCACCATTCATCACAGATTGCCGAAGTCGCTGCCCAAGAGGCGGCGCGACGGCAACGGCACGCGATGGCCGCCTCCGGACCCATGGATGTCGACGACAACTTGTCTTCCCCAGAGGAACCTCCCTCCCCTATCGGTGAGCTTGACGAACCAGTGCGTCACGTGCTCGAAGGTATACGGGAGCAACGGATGTCAATGTGCCAAAGTCTCAGACAGTATGTCTTCGTCCATCAAGCCATACTGGAAGGAGCCTTGCAGATTGTCGATGAGGTGAAGGCAGACCTCGAATATGGACGAACGGTTGAGGTCAGCGCTGAAGCTTCTGGCGCTTCGCCATTTACACAGGCTGCGGGCAAGCTGCCACCGCCCAAAATTATTCCCTCACTTTTGTCTGGCGTTCCGGTCCCTCCACCACCACCACCTCCTCCTCCTCCTCTGCGCCTCGGATCATTATCCGTTGATACGCCCTCTCGTCTTACAGCTTTCACAACCGGGTCTGTGTTAGGAAACAAGCGTCTCGCGAGTCCCACCGAATTGCAGCGTATCGACGCTCAAGGCGCCTCCCATACCATCCATAAGCGCCCCTCTCTTAAGCGTATCAACATGAGCTCGGATTCAAACATGGAATCCGCCGCCTAATCCACCCTCACCCTGCCGTCCATTCCATCGCAATCGTCTTAGCTGATTCGTCGATTTGTCGATCTCTCTTAGTACTAGTGGTTACCTCTCTGATATTTGTTCCTCTCTTTCCATGGGCTGCTACATCTCTCACCTGGGCATATCTCTCGCGTCATTCTCGAAACTTGTTTGTAGCATTGTGCTTTGTAATTTCACTCACACACACCACTCAATCCATTTTCACATTTGGGGCTTGGTTTCGCCAGGCGCTGTATGAAAATGAGCGGCCCTTGAGGTCCCGTGTACGTAGCGTGGACGTTTACGTCGGCCATCGTGTACGACAGAAGTTATCGTGATCAATGACCGCGCGAACAACGGTGGGACATTCCGTTGCTTTGGGTGGAACGGCGCGCGCCGCGGTCACGGTGTCGGGATCCAATCTTCTCGTGCATCCAGCTTAGGCTGCTTGTGGAAATTTTCCGGTCTAAACAAAACGCGGTAAGGAAGGTACCTCCAAGGCACGCGCAGGGTCCGTCCAGATCCACTTCAGCTTTATCTCGAACTATAGATGGGCGGGTGGCGAACCCACGAGGATCGAATGTGCACTGCATGGTCGAATTCTCCGTGTAACCCGGCAGCCCCAACTTTGAATCGTCGGCCTAGATGAACTTGCGTGCCATCTTCTTTGGGACGCTTTATGACGTTTCTTAAACGCACTATGAGCATTTTCATGGGCATATGCGGTACCGAAATATCTTGTCTTAGTAGTTTCCAGATACGCCTGGCCGTCGTAGAGCCCGCCACCGACAGGCTAGACACCCTAGCGACTGGGAAAACCGGAGATATAACACCAGAACTGTTCAAAACAAAAATCTGCCATTGTTGGTCTAGCGTTGATCAAGAAACTAGTTAAGGAGAGTTCGCAGATGCATCGGCGTTGGCATTCTCCGGTCTAAATGCCGGGTTACACACTAAAATCCGACGACAGCGATCCAACGGAACCTCCACGGTACTTCGGGGGAGGGGGGCGCCGCTCATGACCACCCAAACGGCCACGACGAGCGGCGGAGTCGATCGTTGTCAGGATATTTATGAGGTCGCCGAACAAAATGCACGCACGCTAGCCAGGGTCGAATGTTCTTGCAATCCGTTCAGCCGCCGAAGCTGGGTCGTCCCTTTGCAGAATAAGAACCGGGCGAGCGCCGGAGAAGCGCTTATTCACACCAAATACTTTGGCACTCAATTACATCACTTGACGATGTGAATCTCCGCTCGGCGGATGTTTCGAAAGGTCTCACGCTTGCGAGCTGTTTTCCGGCTGAATGTCGCACCGCCCGCCACTAGCGCGACTGTCGTAGCTTTGCACCACAGCGCCATTCCGGAAGAGGGATTCGGAGATAATCACACAGGGATTCGCAGTAAGAAACCACAGAGAGCTTGGGTAGAAAGGGCCTTAAACAAGGGTCGGTGGCGCAGGAGTCGAAAAGCCGCGACTCCTCACGCAAATCTGCGATACCGCCAGATCCCGTCCACGAGAGTACATGATCCTAAATCTCACCTTTAAAAATCCTGCGATATAGCATGCTATACCAGCTCACTGGGCCGAAGTACCGGATCAGGCCAGTAAGGCGTTCAGGGTGGCCGTGTGTACACAATGCGTACAAGTTCTAGAGGCAATTCAGTCAACCTCCGCGATCTCCAGTTTGCCACTCATAATTTAGGGAATAGCCCTTAATCCCAAAGAGTGGCCTTTGGGTGGGCCTTTGTTCTAAGGTTTCCGTGTCCCCCGGTTTTAAGGGTCGCGATACGCCACTTCTAGAGCCCCCTTCCGTCCTTAAAGATCTCGTCGACGAGGGGTCCTTCCTATTTAATTGCGCTCGGCTTGCGTTTCCAAAATTCCCTCTTTCTTCTTCTACACACCCATCGCTTTTGCGACCTACAGCACCGCCCGCTGCACACACTTTTGCCACTTGATCAACCCCTGCTGTCTATGAGTTATCCATTTGGCGATGTCACTTATCGACATCCCTACCCAGGTCCTTATTACTCGGATGGATCAACGCCTACCGTTCACCATCAGTCCTCCATTTACCATCCCGCACCCCCCCTCGTTCACTATTCCATGTCTCCTGAATCCCAAAAGCCTATAGAGCAGCCCGCGCCCACTTACACCACCTACCCGCAGTCACGTTCCCCCGATGGGCCGTCGATCACATCTGATGCTCGGTGGGCAATGCAGCTGCCATCGAGATACGGAACCTCAGTGCCGGAAGCTTCGTCTCTCCCATCATATCCCCTTCGTCCAGCGCAGTACCAGCACTATCGAAGTACATTGTCATGGTCGGTCCAGTCCAACAATGATTTCTATTCAGACTCCTACGCAACATCCAACCCAAACCTTCCGGGGTCCAATGTTGCTGCTCGGGGCCACACTGAATACGAACCGGCAGGATACACCGCTCCTTCTCCGTCATCAGGCGTCGAACAAGAAAGCGAAGTTGATCTTCATCCCTCGGGTCGACCGCGAAAGGGGTTGTGGGCATTAGTCGACGCACCGAACAACAACACCGGGAATCCCGGGTACTCGATCAAGGTGCGTTGAGAGACGGCTGCCCAGCAGATGGCGGCTGACACACAGCGACGTTTAGGTGCTCATGGAATATGCCATCAAGGGGAGTTCCCGCGGAAAGCTTTCTCTGCAAGATATCTATTTGGCAGTAGAGGAACGATATCCCATCTTCAAGACATCGTTCGGTCAAAATTGGAGGTGTGCATATAACTGCTCTCCGCTTCTTTCTCTTCGACCGCCTCTGACATTTAAGATGAAGGAACTCTGCAAGACACGATATTTCCATGGATCCGCGTTTCAAGAACGTGCCTCGGGGTCCGGAGGAGCCTGGCAAGGGCGGTCTCTGGATGTTCGACGAAAACGCACCACCCAAGCCTAGAAAGCCCAGAAAGAAAAGAGTCCAGCAAGAGAAGGCAGCGAGTGCCCCTGTCACTCCAGAGAACTCGCCGGGTGCCTCCGTTCGTCCCCGTCCTATTCGACCTCGAGATGCCGCGCCCTACCCTCCTCCGAGAAGGCCAGAGTACCCGTTTCCCCCACAGGGGAGCTCAATGACATTACCAGGCGTTGAGAATCTCTTTCAGCAGTCATTGTAGACGTTCATGCAGTGATTAAGACAAGTCTCGCTGATAGTGCGATGGGTTTACTAAATTCCCTCTTATGCTTTCTCTTCTGGTTGTTTCTCGTAGTCAATGTTCTAATTTGTATGGACGCTTGATATTAGTTCATAATTTTGATTTGGGCCGGGAACATCAGCCTCCCCGCTCGCGCACTTGAACCTCTAAGCACTTGTGGAGCCCGTCGCGCGTCTCCCCAACCCCCCATCCATCCTGTCCGCTGGGCCCCATCGACGAATGAAAGTATGGATGTACGCAAGTCTTTGCTATGGAGTCAAATAGCTCGTCAAGAATCCAGCCCAACCTTGGTCCTGTCATCTCGATCGCGGGCTCAGCATTGAGCTCGAGGATGCTGACCACCAACTTCCCATCTTCGCCGTGCGAGACAAGGAAGTCAACGCCGAAGAGCTCAAATGCGTTCGGTAGAGGCTATAGTGAAAGCACAAGAAAAGGTCAGTCCTTTGGGGTAGTATCGCGACATTTTTGTTCGAAATCCACTTTTTACCTGAAAGTGGACGGGAGAGGCTAGAGCTGCTGTAAATGTCTCCCCTAGCACGACCGAAACTTGGTTCACGATGTCATCAACATCACTTTGTGTAAGATTTTGGCCATTCCACGCCGGGTTCTCAGAGTAGACTGTGCATCCGACTAGCTCGGACAGCAGCCTGACGCTCCTTTCTGTATCGGGGTTATCGTGTTGTAAACACGTATTGGTCAAGTGACGAGCCAGGTCAATCTCGCCAATTTGGGACGATGTAGTCTCGGCTTCAGATTGGTGATCTTCATTGGCGGAGGTCCGTCGCTGATGCTCAGGATCAGCCCGCGTCCGCTCGCCCGGGAGTTTGTATGGCAATGCGGCAAACAAGGCCAAGATATTTGGACTGAAGAAGACTTTCAGCGCTCCAATCGCTACGCAATAGACCCTCAGGTGAAACTAAAAGTGGCGTTGAGCAATTTACACAACGCCACTCTTAAAGGTACAAGTCCGCACCTTCTTTCCTGCCCCCAGAGTCGATTTCACCGAGCCTGCACCGCCGGCGATATCGGCCGAGGCCGGGTCGAGTAAGAGTGGGGTGGACAAGTATTCCTAGATGAAGAATGTCTGTCAGCTTAGGAGACGCGGAGAATCGTTGTCGCAAGTTCCACCTGAATGACAAAGTGCCGCAACTGCGATGTGGACACCCTCGTGTTTCCCTCATCCTCATCGGAGTTCTTGGATATTTCTTCACCGGTTTCCTCTTCTTCGTCAGAAGATTCATCCTCTTCAAAGGACTGGAATA
This sequence comes from Tulasnella calospora MUT 4182, assembly GCA_000827465.1. Classification (NCBI taxonomy): domain Eukaryota; kingdom Fungi; phylum Basidiomycota; class Agaricomycetes; order Cantharellales; family Tulasnellaceae; genus Tulasnella; species Tulasnella calospora. Next base: position 46,135 of record KN823036.1, on the reverse strand, counting down.
TTTGGAGCAATTCATCTCGAGTCCGAAATAGCCGGATACCCATGCCGCGGTCGGCCATCCCTGGTTTCAGGATCCACCATTTCGCCAACGCTGACTCCTCATGTTCGTTCCCAACGTCTATGAGCTCACCGAGATCATACAGTTCGTCTGCCCACAGTTCATCGAGCTCGTCGGCGAAAGCGATGTCAATGGACCAGGTTTTCGGAACGGCCCGAGTCAGCGGGCTTTCAGGGTGTTTGGTAAGGTAATTGACGAAAGTTTGTTGGTGAAGAAAGTGTTTACGGATGAGAGCTTTGCGGATTGTGTACGACGAGGATAAGACCCGCAAAGGAGAAGGAGATTGCTTGGAATGAGTTGGTTCCCGATGCGACGGAGGCTGTGACCGACGGTGTGTACGCCCGAGGTCAACATTTCCGTATTTGGTAAAGAAGCTAAGTAAACAACTGACAGAAGATAATGAGGCTTTTAGAGTAAGCTCGTGCAGAATCACATCGTATGTGCTCCATTGAAGAATGTTAAGACCAGACTCGGGAGCGCTGGCAGCCAAAGCTTCGACCTCTTCCGGAGAGGTGTAAAAATTGATGTCGACATCTGGAAGTGACTTGAGGAGGGATTTCCGAACAAGACTATTGACGAACTCGGATGGCCACGAGGCAAATGCAACGAGCTTGACCATTACTGCCAATGAAGGAAATGCCGAGAAGGGAGGGCGTGAGATTAACGGTGGTGGTTGCTTGTTTGTTTCAATCTGGGCCGCTCGGGGGTACCTTTGCACTCGTCGGGCACAAAAATGCCAACTATCTTCTCGTTGACACCAACATTCACTCAAGGGCTCATAATAGGACAGGTCTCAATATTACTGCTACTCGCTCTCATATTGAGATATCTGTTTCTTGAACCTGCGGTTTCTTCAAGACCACCAAGTCTTCCGGCACTCGCGGCAGCGGCGAGGCAGCAACACGAGACATCGCGGTCCACCAACAAGGATGATGCTTTAGAAGTCGACGATCCACCACCTGCAGAGACGGCAGAGTGGTTTAATGTTATTTTGCAAAATGTCAGTGCTCGAGACGCCGCTTTACATCGGGGCAAGACGGGAGCTCATTGCACCCGGGGATTTGGGTATTGCGTAAAAAGATAGCTCAAGCATACCGACAGCAAATTAGAAACACACTAGAAGGTCCAACTGGCGATGAGGCTGCCCGGCGACGGGTGGAAGGTTGGCTAAATGATCGGCGGAGTGCTTCGCTTTTGGTAAGCTTCCGCTCTTGAGATGTCACGCGCCGGTCGTCTAATACATATTTCGTCCCTGTAGGACGTAATAAAAGTGCATGCTATTGATGTTGGGACGGGAGCGCCCAAACTGGTCCGGGCGCGAATTTTGGCACCCGACAAGCATTGTGCGACCTCGGTATGAGCTTTCGATGCCAAGCTTACATCCGATGTCTAAATAACAAGCCTATCCTTTCCCTTCAATGTTCGACAGAGAATTGAATGTCATCTCGCATACACCGACGACGTCAGCCTCTCACTCTCAACGTCACTTTTACTCCATTACCCGACACCATCATTTGCACGATTACCCGTGTCACTCACCGTTTCCTCGATCCATTTTGCAGCAAAGGTATAGCTAAAATCGTTACCTCTTTCGGAATTCATTCGCAAACTGAATAATACAATTCATAGGTTACTGTAACGCCACCATTACCATCAGACCCATCTCCATGTCTGACCTTAACGCTCGATCCATCGTTCACGCTTGACATCAAGACCAACTCGCTTTTAGGATCACGGGCTAAGCTTTCCGACGTGCCGAAAGTCCATGAGCTGATTGCTCAGCGGATTCGGACTTCGCTCGCGTCTCGGGGAACATGGAAGATCCTTCTGCCAGGTGTTCGAGCAAAAGATGTCGTCGATATGCTAGAGAAGAAGCTGCAGTAAACGCCAATCAGAGGCGAATATTTACACAATGTATATACACTATTATCAAAGACACTATGCATTTTTGACGTGTACACTACGTGCCCTGAGCGGAACGGTCGTATTCTGATATAGTCACACAGGTGGTCGTGCAAATGCTTTCGCACAAGTCTTGCGGAATAACATAATCGACCAGCGGCTATGCGGTGTTCGGTGTTATTTCGTCCCCTGCGTAGCGAGCTCTGGTCGGGACTCGGTGCAAGTGGCGAGGAGTTGAAACCCTTGGCCGCTCTGTAGGAGATACTTTTTGGCTTCATCTTCCCGAGGTCAGTTGCTAGCAGGAGATAGATACGCGGCAGGTTCCCTCATCAGCACGTACAAGTGTTTGTTAAGAAGTGATGATATTGATCTTGAGCATGATTACTTTCAGTTGGAGGGTGGCTACTTCTCGCTGTCCTGACGATCAGGGACCTTCAGAGACCAGATACATCCCTCTCGAAACGCGATACCAAAGGTCAACGATAGGAACGAGCAGATCTGACCCAATCTAGACTCCTTAATGCCTTGAGAAACAGGTTGATTTTAGAATCAAGAACATCTACTTCATTCTCCATACAATCCCATGATGGGCTGCGTTGGCGCTGCTGAAGCTGCCCGCAGTCTCCAAAGCCCAGAGCGAAGCGCGAATTATGCGACTGGCTGTGTTTGGCTGATGACAGGGCGAGGAAAGTTTTCACGTTTTGCTTCTGGTCGCAGTTGCTGGTTGCTTTGTTTGTTTGTCGGGGGCTTCGACTTCCTTCGGTTACGCGTACCGGGTCGCTCGAATGAAGGTGAAAAATACGTACTGGCTTATCGATAGACGCTTCGAGATGCTCGATATAGATGGGGTGTTGCAGGCAGTCAGGAAAACGAATGCAAATGTTGCTGTGTGAGGAGTCAGAGACAGGGGTTTCGGGGTCCATCGGGGCAGGGTGCCTGAACCGGGTGGGGAAGGGTGACGTGTCCTCGTCCGTTTTGATGTCGACTGACACAGGGTTAACACCAAATTTCGAGCATCAACGGCTCACGACGCTCTCTGAAAACGATGAAAAATGGAACTCAAGGTCGGTAGAAAGTAGAAAGACGGAGAGTATAGCAAGAAAAAACCGATGATGGGTGATGAGAGGCGGGGGGAAAGTTGGCCTGACTCACCCCCCCTAGGGACAAAGTACCACACATTCGCGGCGCGTTTTCGATGAGATCGCGAGATCAGAGGTGATCAGAATACGATGTATAGGTCTGAATGGTCTAAAACGCCATCGCCGCTGCCGTCTGGGACGATGAGGGTGGTGGGGAAGTTGTTTGTTCCTGTGGCAACCGGTTATTTGCAGAGGATGATAAATGGCGTCCTGTGGTTCTGAGTTCGGTTTGGCACCGTGAAAAAATCGCCCCCTCTGTTCTCCTCCTTCCCCTCACATTTTGCCCCCTTCTCACGCTCATCCCTTACACCTCCAAACACAGACCGCAAGCTCTGGACTGGATGCTCACCGACGCTCCTCTACCACCATCCCTCACCCATCACATCAACAACGCACACGACAACGACGACGCTTCCACCGCCGCATCTTCTGCCCCAACTCCAGTCCTTCTGCTTCCACTCACCCATTCGCGCGATGGCAGCGTAGACGGGCCATCGCCAGAAGTGCCTCCAACGCTGGCCGATGAGTCCATCAATCATGTGAACGTCCATCTCAAGGGGGAAGATTCAGACATGCACGACCACCCCGCAGCCGGTATCACCGCCTCTGGCAATGCTTCAGCTATCCCCGCGCTGTCACCCAAGACGGCCGCCGTCGACATTCAGGCCAGGGCAGCTTCGGCATCCGGTGATGACATGGAGATCGACGGAGAGTCGAACCTCGACCTCTCCGACAACGATGCCCCCCTTCCAGCTGGGGGTTTGCCAGAGATACATCCTATCTCGGCATCGTCCAGTCAAGCGTTTTCTCCTCACCAACCTCATTTCACCTCCAAAACCGAGTCGCCTCCCCCTTCACACTCTCGCTCTCGTTCTCCCAATGGTGTACCCTTACGTTCTTCCGTACCTTCCGATGCCAACGCTATGCCTGTTGATGCCTCTGTATCCCTTACGCCTGCCCGCCAGGACAGCCAGCCCGATGATGCATCCATGGCTGACGGAGAACGTCCGGCAAAGCGTCCTCGTAATGCCTATGAAGATTCTTCTACCTCTGTACGTCTACTGTCCCAAGTTGGATGTGTGTATTTCTTTGTTACTGAATTGACATTATTGTTACGTCTTTGTCCGTCAACTCCAGCAACCCCAGCCATCGTCGTCTTCCAACCCTTCCATGCAGCCAGCAGCTGCACCGACTCGCCCCACCAAATCTATCTCCACCACTCCTTTCACACCTGGGCAGCTCAAGTATGCTATGAGCACGGTCAAACAACTGAAAAAGTCCCGAGACGCCAGTGCCTTCTTGCATCCTGTCGACCCCATCGCGCTTAACATCCCGCACTACCCCAGCGTCATCACCCACCCCATGGACCTGAGTACCGTAGAGAAGAAACTTGGCGCGACCAAGAAGGGCGAATTGAGTGACGCCGGGCTCTACCAAAACCCCGATGAATTTGTGGCAGACGTCAGGCTCATCTGGGCTAACTGCTACACCTTCAATGGTGCTACGTCAATTTTCAGTCAGGCCGCTGACCGCCTCTCGGAGATGTTTGAAAGACAGATGGCTCATTTCCCTCCCCCGGAAGAGGTAAGATTCACTGGGCTTTCTGCTTACGATTTCAAACGAGACTGATGACATCTCTGACAGGTCAAACCAGTTGTGCCAGCGAAGCGTCCGTCACCTGCGGTATCAGCCCCACCAAAACCAAAAGTGACCGCTCCCCGTCGACCCTCCACCTCGGTTCCCGCTGCCCGCCGCGACGTTACTTCTCCTGTCGCAAGTTCGTTCGGACCCCAGTCCAGTGGCGCATCAAGGCCGAAGCGGGAGGTTCACGCTCCTCCGCCAAAAGACAGTGGCTACCATGACTCAAGGGCAAATGGTGCTGGTCGACGCGCCAAGAGGGATGACGGTACTGCGGAGCAACTGAAGTATTGCCTCAAGATCATCAACGGCTTGTTCGGTCGGCAATACGAGAATTGGGCCTGGTTCTTCTATGATCCCGTCGGTGAGTACGGTTTTGCATGCAGGCGCCTATCGGGAGAGAATCTGATCCGTCCTCGGTTATCTTAGATAAAGCACACGTCCCCGGCTACTACGATATCATCAAGAAACCCATGGACATGAACACCGTCAAGCGCAAGCTTGAGCAGGAGATATATACCAACGCCAACCAATTCTTCAAGGACTTCAAGCAGATCATTGAGAATTGCTACGCGTTCAACCCAGCTGGTCCTGTCCGGGAAGCTGGGCACAAGCTAGAGGAGGAGTTCAACCGACGCTGGGCCAACCTGCCGCCGCTTCGACCCGCTGAGGACAGCGAACCAGAAAGCGAGGACGATGCCCAGAGCGACATTGAACAAGAGAAGTGTAAGCTTTTCCTTCACTCATCGTAATCGCACGGTCTTGAATATTAAACGATATCTTGATGTTTTCATCAGTGTTGCGTTCCCTGGAAGAGCAAGTTACCAACCTGAACCGTAACATCGAGTCCCTCAAGGCTAGCATTCGCGACAAGAAGAAGCGACGTGAACGCGCACGGGAAGAACGTCGTCAGGCCAAGCTCGCCCGCCAAGCTTCCTATCACAACTCTCGGGACGACTATAGCTATGGTAGCAAGCCGGCCGCGAAGAAAGGCCGAACCTCCTCTGCATCTCAGACCAACGGGAACTACAAGGCCGCCGCCTCACCTGTCGCCTCTTCTTCCAAGCAGCACCACAAGTCCGCTGCGAAGGGTGGTGGTGGTGGTGGCAAGAAACCCGTCCCCCCTCCTGCTCCTGAGGAGGACGAGTACGACACGATGGACTCGCCACTTGACATGGCTCAGAAGAAGGAGCTGAGCGAAGCGATCGAGAAGCTCGAGGGCGACAAGTTGGAGAAGGTTATCAGTATCATTCAGGATGGTGTCCCTGGTATTGGTAACGTGAGTCCTACATGCAACGACCATTGCTGCTACTCAGAGGTTGACAAACACCCTTCGTTTTGACCAGAACTCCGAGGAGATCGAACTTGAGATCGACGCCTTGCCATCCGCCGTTCTCCAACGCCTCTACAGCTTTGTTATTCGTCCTCTCAAGGCTCAGAACAAACAAGTCAATGCCTACAAGGTACCGAAGCGCGCCGGCTCCGGAAATACTGGCCGCACTGGTGCCGCTGCTACTGGTGGTGTCAAGCGGAAGTCTATGGATGAGGATGCCGAGAGTCGGAAGATCGCCGAATTGGAAGCCAAGGCAGCTTTGCTGGCAGGCAAGGTTCAGCCCAACCAACAATCGGGTGCTTCCCAACATCCCCGTGGACCTGGCATCGGCAATGGTGCAGATGAAGATGAGAGCGCCCAGAGCTCTGACGAGAGTGGAAG